>UCOJ01000498.1:0-95367 GCA_900474305.1 Cecidostiba fungosa | reverse complement strand
GTTACATTCCGATTCACGTCAGCCAAATTTACGAATGTATCGAACAAACTCCATCATCCATACAAAATGAAAAATCAAGGCTACGTCGCTCCGAAAGAAACTCCAATAAAGGATGAGCTTCGCGAGATGGACAAAAGCTCGCTCAGCAGCTATAACGGCTCTCATCGCTATATTTAGTCTAATATAATTGGTCATCCCGTCCATTCACATGCGCGCCGAATCACCTCAAATGTTCAACGACCGGCACCGCATATTATATATCCATGTATTTCTATATACATAAGGTCGCGTGTGCGTCCGCGTCGGCCGACACGCACGTGTCCGCCGGCTTACGTCAAAATTTAAATGCCGCGCCGGCGCGTGCACGCCACTACCATCATCACCACCACGACTATACTATCTATATAGGTACTACCGCAGCAGCAGCAGCAGCAGCCGGCTAACCGGCTTCGTACTGCACACAGCACGTATACCGTTTAAATGCCGCCGCCGCTTTCTCTCTCGCAAGGAATGTACTATACGATAGCTCGCTGCTTTACCTGAGCTGCGAGAGGAGCCTTTTTCAGGTATATGGGTGCCGAGACGGGTGCAAGGAATAAGAGCTGCTGAGGATGTCCGCTGGATGCCTTTATGATTGCGAAGAAATCATATTATACAATATATTTTTTAATTTGTCCCTGCTATTTCATGTATCTTCATATAAGTACTTTAATAAAATTATCGAGATTGCAGACGCTCTCACAGCTCTGCAGTTGAAAAAATTAAATTAAGCGTCTATTGATTGCGTTAATCAACTCTGCATATATTAGATGCAAATTTCCTTCTCCTCGTCCGATCGATTTTTCAGCCATCTCCCATCCATATCTAATGGCTTCCATATGAACATATGTACAATCGGGAGCCAGCTTTAATCATCATCATCATCGTCGTTGTCGTATAGCCGTTGATTTTCACGAATGGAAAACGCGACTATACCGCGATAGCGGCGCCGGCTGAGGGAAGGCGAGTGGCCGCCGGTGTCTGGAAGTATATTCATTGGTCGAAGACCGCCGGCGATTCACACCGACGCTTTTCGTGTGCACGTTGTATGTACATACTATACCTATATAGGTATACTATATACATATATATTATATACTTACACACATAAATGCACGGTGGCGGCGGCAGTCGTCTCGCGAGCGTCGAGACAGAAAATGAGAGAGAGAGAGAGAGAGAGAGAGAGAGAGAGAGAGAGAGAGAACGGAGTAGGTATGCTCGCAGGGACGAATCACCCGGAGGTTCCACTCTCCCCTTGTTGCTTGCTTTCTCTATACACTGCGAACCTTGGACGGCGTTTTGCTGCATTGTGATGCCGGTGTCTGTTATACCTATATATATGCGAAAATCCAGCACAGAGAGAGACATTTTTCATGTGTATTCGGGAATCGCCAGTCCAAGGACACCCTGTTGAATTTTCGAATTTTGCGTATTGTGTACATACAATGCTGTGTAGAATTGGACAGCTGACGTAGGCTATAGGATATTATTTCGGTCCATTTTGATACGATGTTCGCGCGCTCTATATGCAGGTCTGCGGCGGCTATTTTTAGCTCGCGCGTATCGAACGACCTTGTCCTTATCTACTTTGCATAATTTACAATATGCGAGTGTCTACCGATTCTCGCTAGACTTTTATATCCCAATATAGCTTGAGACTGCTAGAGTAAGACCGAAAAAAGACGATAAATATGAATCAGAATAGAGGACAGCTGCGGAGATCAATAAGTATCAGCAGCAACGACGGAAAAGGCGAAGGAGCGTTAATTTTTCCCCGTACTCCATCTGTTCCTCTTCCATCGAGAGAAAGAGATGCAACAACACATCTCACGTGCCCTAGAAATCGTACACAGCTGAGCTAGAGGCAGGCATTCAGCAGCAGTACAACCGGGGAAAAGAAAGAATAGAGCAGTAGTAGAGGGAAAAGGCCGACAAAAAGCCGGGCCTCTACACATCCCCTCGACCGCGCAGCACCGCATCAGAGAGCTCCAGTTGGCAAATTCGCACGGTCCTGAATCTCTCTCTCTCTCTCTCTCTCTCTCTCTCTCTCTCTCTCTCTCTCAGTCTCTCCTTCTCCCAGGGCAGGTTTCCCGTGACACTCACACGGACCTATGCAAATACGCATACAGCTCCCGACTCCTGAAGGCCGGCGGGGCATATATACTTATACCATTCCAATTTCGCACGTCGGTGTGTAGTAGAGAGAGAAAGAGAGCCGGGACCGGGAGTATAGGTAGGGGGAGGATCCGGCGGCAGCGGCGGCTCTATACTCGCCGTAGAGAGCGCAGCGCCAGAGCAGAGCGGAGCAGCGGAGTGTGTGCGTGTGCGCGAGAACGAACCTATAACTCTGTGTGCCAGGCAGCAGCAGCAGCTCGTCGTTCCCCTTTTTCTTCGTCTCTTTCGTCGTCGGCGTGCCCGCTCTCTCTGCCTCTCTCTCTCTTCCCCCTGCTGCTTCTGTCCCCGTGGAAGAGGTAGTTGGTCACCTACAGCTGCTCGTTCTACTGAGAAGAATAGAAAAAGTGCGATTATAGATATGGCCGGCGAGAAACGCAGCGCCGAGGAGCTCACCCAGCACCAGGAGTCCGCGATCATTCTCGATGTCGAGGGCACTACCTCGAGCATCAGCTTCGTCAAGGTAAAATACCAGCTAACTTTCTAGCGCTAATACGTCCTTTTGCTTCTTTTAAATCCGCGAAAGACCTCGTCCGGCGCCGAGCGAGATAAGCTCGCACAAAGAGAAGAACTGCTATGGCGCCGGTTAGTCTCTCCATCTCTCTCACTCACTCTCTACCTACCGCCGCCTCGCCCGATTTTCCGCGCTTTTTCGCGGATTTCTCTGATAGTACACCGAATCGAAACTCGGCGTTTTCTCGAGCCAGTCGGGAAATACGCGGGAAAGCCAGTGACTACGATCATTAGAATAAACGAGAACATCTTGTCCGGGACTTTAGCAATGCCGGCTGCCGCCGCCGACCGTTGGGCTCGTCGCGCTGTAGCGCGCTCTCTCTCCTCGCGCTTTCCTCTTCGATTTTTCGAGTTTTCTCGGGCTTCCAGTGCAGCGTTGCCTATTCCAACGCGTTTTTCGGGCTTCCGAGAATTTTGCGAGCATGTGACTCACGGATCCCAATGGATCGTTTCGAGTCACTATGCTTATTAGACTGGCTACAATATATTAAAGGGGGAAGGGAAGGAGGAAAACCGCCGGCGCGGATTCGGGATGCTGGGCGCAGACATGGCCGTGCATTTTCGCGAAGCCGCCGAGAGGAGCCATTTCTGCGTCTAACGGTTTCCGCACGAGAAGCCACCCCTCCCTCCCGCCCCGCTTCCTTCTCTCTGTGTATCTCTTCGGCATTCGTTTAGCCATATTTTTTCGCATCCGTTTTTCCCGGTGCTGCCCAATTTCGTATATGTGGCCCCGATTATAGGTCCCCTTCTTGTTTCTGCCATCGGGCCTCGGAACAAAGGGGCCGTGATCTCTTTCGCGACTCTTATGTGCACACACACACACTACTTACTTATATATAGTTCGACAGAGGGAGTGTAAAACATGATCGATTTTTATTGTTCGCCAGGTTCGGGGGCTGCCGGCACATGCTTTTTCGGCATTTAATGTATATGTATAGCTATTATGATACGTACAGACATGCTGTATACGTTCGCCGAGGCTGATGAGATTATCTCCGAGTTGTTGTACGAAGCGCACGTATACGTCCGCATGTGTGTGGGTGGATCGAAATATTTTAGCACGATGTATATATTGGCGCAGGGGGAAAAAATTGTTGCAAGTGGATTTCCTCCGCGCGGGTTTACAGCTTGCTTATATATATACTTGCTCTTGTACAGTACAGTAGCTACGGTGTGGAGTAGGAGTATAAGTCCACGTACAGAGAGAAAAAGTACAAAATGGGGCTCTTGTTTCTAGGCGGAGGAAGACCTGTATTGGGTTTCATCTGTTTAGCCGTTATGTATTATGTTGTATTTTTTTTTTAGTTTGTACATAGTACATACATACGTTCGAGCAGTGAAACCCGAGACAGCAAAGTTTTTTTTTCTCAACAATATTCGTTATTTCAATTTGTAAAATAAATAAATTGGTTCAGACGATCTTGACCAAGTATCTATCGATTTTATAAAGACGCTATAGTTGTATAAAACAATTCCACTGTTCTCCATTTGAGTATACTGAGTAAGTTCTACATCGATTTCATCATTTCGCAGGATACGCTGTTCCCTCACGTACGCGAGTACCTCACGAAGCACGTCACCGAGAAATGGGACGACGAGGAGTTCAAGGCTGATTTGGCCAAGCTTAAAGCTCAGGTAATTATACACCAGATATCCGAAATAAATAAATAAATAAATCTTGCCAAAATGTCAACCCTGCACTTATTTAACAAAACTACCTGCTTTCGGAGAGAAAATCGCACAGCTGGCACACGGGTCGTAAAATCCCGCAGAGAGTTAAGCCGAAGTTTTCGTGGCGTACGCACGCACCCTCGTCGTGCTATTTAAATTTCAACAATGATATACCCACCGCCAACGGCGAGGCATTGTGACTAAGGAGTGCCAGCTGCTGATGCTGCTCTCCACTATGTCAGCCGCTGACCTGAGCACCTTTCTTATCTAGAAATTTCTTCAGCTGCCTGTAGGCCTACCAAACTGAAAACCTAAAATAAGCTGTTGTAAAGTCGAAGCTGCTAGCTTAGGATTTTTCCTATTGATATTGAATTTTTTTTATGGTAATGATCGATCTCTTATTTTTTAACATAACTCACGAAAAATTTTACCGACCGTTTTAAAAGTTTAAAAAACTTCGAATTTACGACAAGGAGTTATAGCTCTCTGTAGATACAGAATCAGAGGATAATTTTTCAGTAATCTTAAATAATATTACGTTTAAATTGCTTATTCTGCACATAAAGAATAGGAATTTTTCAGAATATTAAATGGAGAAAAATTTTAATTTAGGCTAAAGAAGATGAGGAGCAAAAATTAGAAGGATTTGTGGCAATCAAAGATGGAGATGACGATGAGGCCAAGGAAACTGTAGTTAAGAACGTACTATGGCAGATGGACAATGATCGCAAAACCAGTGCATTGAAGCAGTTACAGGGCCATATTTGGAAGTCCAAGCATGCGCCTTTGAAAGGACAGTAAGTAAATTTTGCAAATGTAGGAAACATTTTTTACTTTGGAAGGTAAATTCAATGACTTTAATCTTATTTAAAACTGAAAGATTTAAAAAATTAATCAATAAGCAAGTGAAATTTCATAAAGATAAAACTACAAGTTAATTTTAACACTGATAACATTTTTCAATCTATGCTAGAAGTCTTATCAACTGATATCTGATTCATTTGTTCAATGATCACATCTACTCTATTCAATTGAGAATGATTTGGTTCTATATAATTAAATGAAAATGATTTACATGCTTAAATTGACATATTGTCAAAAAATAACAGATTATAGTTTGCGAAGTGAATACTATCAATTATGGCTCACTTCTTACATGAGAATTTGTAATGTCAATAAAGTGCGTAAAATTTGTTTTTATGCACGCTCCGCGTGCGATAAATCGCAATTTCTGCCCACTGTATCGAAAAATAACGTTCGATATGTGTGCGAAAATTGATTCTACACTCGTGTGATTGTCACCCCTGCTTCACTCGGGCGACAAACCTCACTCGCTTATAGAATAAACTATTTCTCACTTGTATTTAAATATACTATTCTCAATTGGTAGATGAAATAATGTAATAGATATTGAACATTCACAAAGATCTCTTTTTATTTGTTAAATTACGTTAAAAGAGAAATAATGTTTTTCTAAAAATACGTATTTTCCTTCAAGCGTTTATGATGACGTTCCTAAAGCTTTTGAAGAATGGACGAATAGTGGTAAAAAGCTTTACATCTCCTCCAGTGGAAGTGTTGAAGCTCAAAAGTTATTGTTTGGAGACTCAGTACATGGCGATTTATTGAAGGTACTGAATAATTCATAAAAATTACTCAATCCAAACCAATATATTCTATAAGCATTTATAAAAAAATATTTCTTATAGTACCTGAGCGGACATTTTGATACGGAAGTGGGTCCAAAGCAGGAGGCAGACAGCTACAAAAACATTTTGAAGCAAATTAATATTGAGCCTGCAAACGCGTTGTTCCTTACTGATATTATAAAAGGTTAGCTATTTTTGTTATAATGTGTTTTAAAACGAATCACTTATCACAATTTTGTTTTACTTTGATTAATCTACTAAGTTGTTCATAAATTTTTTATTGATTCTATTTATAGAGGCTGAAGCTGCAAAGGCAGCAGGTCTGTCTACCACCATTGTGATAAGAGAGGGCAATGCCAAGCTCACCGACGAAGAGAAGGTTGCGTTCAAAACTATCGAATCTTTTGCTGAGCTGACTTTTCAATCAGCCAATAAACGCCAAAAGATAGAAGATGAAAGCACAGCCGAAAAAAAAGATGCTCCAAAGGAGGAAAAACCAGTGGCAGCAACTGAGGAATCAGTTAGTGAGCCCATGGATACATCGGAGGACGTCGAAGCGACTGAAAAAAAATCTGAATCGAAAAGCGAAGATAAAGTTGTAGAATCAAAAATAGAGGAAGCGGAGAAAACTAAGAAATCCGAAAAACCTGTGGAAAAAGAAAAAGTTGAAAAAGAGGTCACGCCTATGGAGGAAGACGCTAAGACGGAAGAAAAGACTGTCACGAAGACTGAAACTGATAAGACGGACGCACCAGTGAAAGAAGCAAAGGAAATCGAAGAGAAAATGGAAACTGCCGTCGAGGAAAAATCAAAAACTGAAGTTTCTGTAGGATCAGAAAAGACGGAAACAAAGCCACAAGAAACGGAAACAGAAAAGAAGACTGAAGAGACAACGAAAGAAACAGAAAAAGTAGTAGAAGAAACGAAGGTTGAGACTGAAAAGGTCGAGGAAGCTGCGAAAAAGGAAACTGAAGAAGTTGTAGAAAAGGTTGCGGAAAAAGTCACGGAGAAGGTAGTTGAAGAGATTGCAGAGAAAGTAGCTGAAGAGACGACAGAAGCCAAAAAGACTGAAGAAGAAGTAAAATCAGAGGAGAAAGAAGTAATAGCAGTCGAGAAAAAACTCGCGGAAGAGGTCAAAGAAAACGGAGAGGCTAAAGCAGCGGGAACCGAAAAAGTAACCAAGCCCACAGAAGACAAAGTCGATGATGGTGAAAACAAGGAAAATGTAGCAACGAAAGCAGAGAAGACTACCGAGCCAGAAGTCGAGGTAGCCGAAGAAGCGAAAGAGGTAGAGAAAGAAAAAGAACCAGAAGATAAAGCAAAACCTGATGCAGAAACACAAAAAGACGAAAGCAAGAAGTTGAACGGTACAACGACAAATGGTGATTCGACGAAGGATGTCGCGAGCGAAAAAGTACATAGCAACGGAGTCAGCGACGAGGCCGAGAAAACGAAGGAAAATGGAGATGCCGAAGAGTCTCTAAAGGTGAAAAAGGCAGTGGCAGACGGCGCCGGCGAACCAGACGTTGTGACTCCTCCGGTTGTCGCCGCGACGTCCTAATCTCATTCGCCGCCCATCGTCGTCGTTTAACTTTAAGCGAGTTCTCCATACATAACCCCTCTGCTCCCCTACCCTTGACGATTATCTTAAAAGTATAAAAGGAAGAAGTGGTGTCTCCCTCAACACGTTCAAACCTTTTTTTCCTTATACTATTTACGTATTCATCGTTTCTTACTCTGGATGTCAGACCTTTTTTCAAGTATTGTCATAATACTTTCATGCCGCATTTTTGTTAACTTATACGCTGTGTTTAGCTGCGAATTTTTTGTTTTTTGTTGAATTGTGCGAAAGGGTGTATTTAAAAAATACAGCTCTTTGCATAATTTAATGTTAAACAGAGTTTTTTACTTGATAAAAAGCGTTCAACTTTGTAAGAAGTTAAAAAAAAAATTGCAGCACGAACTTAAAAAATGTCGTCTCGTCTTGCGTGATAAAAGATGTTTTACAATCTTTTTTCTATATCCCATCTTTTCCTCGCAATGTAAGTCATACGTTTTTCCTACAAAACGGTAACTTTTACTTGACAGTTTTTTATAGAATCATTGTTCCTTCGACGAAGATAAAGGGATGAAAAATAAGAGAAAGAGAGAAATAGAGCGTGCAGCGTGTTTCAACTTCGGTTGTCCTTTGGACATGTGAAACATTGGTTGTGTGGCAGCGATTGCTGTTTTAAGACGTTCCTGCCGTGAAAAAAAAACTTATGTATTTTTTATTAAACAGTAGCTTTGATATGGTAGTTCGTTAATAAGTTTCAAGCGGTGTACTCAGAAAAGTGAACAAAGGAGCCATTTTATAAATGTTTTTTCATTCTAGCTCCAGAGTTCCTAAACGTAAAACTTTTGTGATTTATAACTTGAAGGAGCACAGTCAATCAACGACATTGAATCTTTTTTATTTATTAACTAAACGATGACTTATTTATTATAAGTTAAATGAATGAAGCATTTTTTATTGTTTATATAATTTTTTGTACATTAGACTCTGTGATGCAGTAAAAGCTTTCATGTTTTTGTAATGGTTCTTGTGTTTTTTGTTGCGAGGCCAATGTATTAGGTCTAATGCTAATTTTAGAATGTTAGGGGTTTTATTCCAATGTCGTAGAGTGATTTTGTTTCTCTAAGTACGATATAGCTTTTTTTAGAATGTAAGGATCAAATAGTGGTCTCGGGGATGATCGAACTTGTCATTCGCTGTGAAATAATTTGCGTGCGTTTCTCAGCTCTGAGCGTCGTTCGCCAGTATGCAACTCAAAATTTTCAACTTTCATTTGGAATCGATAATAAATGTGAGCAACAAGAAAATTTTAAAAATAGTCTAGGGAATCTCATAGTTGGAGTATACTATATCGAATGTACTCTGTGCCAAATAAAATTTAACATGTCCTTGTATCTAATGCTTCAACATCCAGAGGGATATAGCTACGATTTTTTTTACTCAGCTTATTTTCTTATTCTATTTTATATATTTTTTGTCTAACTTCTTAAGCACTTTTCAGCGAAGATACTTTTAAGACTGAATCGGTAGAACGGTGTGGAGTCGTTGGCTGTAGATCGTAGAGGGTGTTCTTTGTGCACTGTACTTAAGGGATAATCATGTTCTTGAAACAGGCACCGAATAAAATTCTTTCTAAACTTACGATAAAAAATGGAGTAATGGACAGCAATGCGTGAGGTTCATCGATTGTCAAAATTGATCGTGCTTTGTGTAATTCAGAATAAGTCAAACTGATATTGATAGCTTGATTATGTACTGATTTCATAACAGTGTGGATTTTATGAGTTTGAGTTGTGATGCGTGTAACTAGCGAAGACACTTGAGTTTGCGTCATACGATTGATGTAATGATGATCAATAATACACTATGAAAACCCCCCAGTGCTAAAGTTTATAAGAGTAAAGTAAAAAACTTTTATAGATTTTAGATTTCGTACGAACCTTTTTGTATTCGACATTTATACGCACGCTGCGCAACCTCTATATGACGAAGCAACGTATTATCAAATTTTTGTATTTTGATTTATTTATTCCGTGAGTTTTCTGCGTGATAAGGTTCCTAAATCTAAGGATACGATATTTTGGTGACCATAGCAAAGACTACAACGGATGTACGATCTGTCACTGCCACTTCATTTGACATATCGGACTGAGCTACCACATAAAAAACATTCCCTCAACAAACATCGACTGATCGTTGAAGACTTGCTAATGGACTGCCAATTACTAATTTTAATAATATAGTCTCGCATTTCACCACGGAATAACAATAGGATGGCATTTTTCACCGGCTGACTTTCACGGCATCATCTGGCATCATCACCTCCATATCATCCATTTAATGTTTGCGTCAATAGTTGGAGATCTATGCTTGAGAATTGTTATTTCGTGGAAAGATGTTAAACTACTGGATTAATAAAACAATTTTTTTTATTTTTGTTTTTTTTTATTTTGTTCATTTGCACACGGAAAACCAAACTGAGTTGTTAGGAATCATTTTAGTATTTGTTAAATGGTCGATATTTGAGCATCAATTAACGTCTAATTCAAAAATCGTACGAAAATGTATTTAAAAAATAGTTTTAAGACCTAAGGAATATTCTAATATTTAATAAGCGAATATAATTAGTAATAAAAGAGCATAGTGATTATCAAAAATTAACGTTTGTACAACTCAGTTTTGATTTTCTTAATTGAATAAAAAACCAAATTATTTCAGTGTCGTCAATGAGTATTTCGACTCTTCAATATTTATAGCGCCTAAATCAATATTTGAATTTATGAAGTCAAATATTTGTATACGATATACCATAAATATTTCTTTTTCAATTTTTTCTATTTGTATTTAACTACACTTTTTTGTGCAGCTGTTATTGTGTATAGATTGGATTAATAAATTTTCTCCGCTCGTATTTAGGATAGAAAAATAAACGAAATTCTACAAAATATTTCTTCATTCAAACCTTACCTTGTATTACATTTAGTATCCAAAGATCATAATTTAAATTTCTCATAAAAATCATTAAAATAATAATAAGAAAACAATGACAAAGTGTTCAGTGGTTATATTAGAAATTCCAAATATTTAAATCAAGTTTTAATATAACAAAAAAAAAACATTTTTCCATATTCTTTCCAATGTATGTATAAAAAAATTCAATCATATTGTAAGTTTTAAAGGTTTTGCGATTAGTTGAAATTATTGCAATGTATTATCGAAATATAGTATTCTGGTAGTATGATAAGATAATCATCTTATCTCGCAACATTTTATCTGCACGTACTGTCGTCAGCAAGGAAGAAATTCATCTTTTTCGTATATAGATCGACTTACCAACAGAGCCACTGCCCTGTATACCTACGCGACGTTCCAGTTCGACTACACAATTCGCAACAGTATTCCAAGATGGCGTCAGTTGGACCTTTTCAGGAGTTTCGGGTAACGGCTCGTCAAGTTTAAACGCGTATAAACCAGTGAATTTAATATAATTTATAAATCAGTGAATAATCGTGATGACGGGAGTGGCGATAAGTTCGCATAAAACACCGTTAAACTGTCAAACATGCCGAAAATCTTTATGGAAAAGATGTGTGATGGTCCGCCGCTTTTCTCTCGCCGTCTCCCTCGCCCGGCGACCACAAAGGTATGTTGTTTTATTATTTGCATTGCGAGTCATCCTTATAACCTTTCACGATGGATATATTTCTTCAAAATATCGGTAGCAAAAGACAAAGATATTTCAAAACTTTGCTAATTATGAAAAAAAAAACCGCCCAACGTGGGCAGCGGCATGAAATCCCGTTCGTCTCGAATTTCGTGGAAATCACGAACCCCGGTGCCTGGCGTGGTTTGTGCTTTGATGCATTTTATTTGTTGCTCGAGTGCCCGAGCATCTAAGGTTTAACTTTATTGAAAATGTTATTGCGGGAATTGTAGGCGATTGGGCAACATGGGTGCTTGATGCATACGTGATTCGCGGAATAGGGACTTATGAGTAAAATCCTCTACTCTAATAACCTGCATTTTTCTTTGTTACGATCAGACGTCTGAGAATCGAAGTAAAAATTCGGTAGGGTTTTGAGATGAAGTAAGTGTATTCTTCTATCATATTTAATAATATGTGGGAAATGACAATGTTGATATATATTTATACGACCAAAATTTTGAATTTCAAAATGATAAAATAATTTTTCGTATTTTTTAATACATGCCTTATGATACAAAGCAGGATGTGAATTATGTATATGCTTTTATGCGATTTTTCTACCTTAATTAATAATACTCAGAGGGGTTTTTATGACCTCTATTATTAATACGCAGTTCACGCGATCGGTCAACTTTTTCAGATAGATTTTTTCGATAGCTGAATTTTCGGACAAAGCGTAGATAAATCCTACTTTAAAACTAGTTTAAAAAAAAGGTGAAATATTAAATTTTTACAATTTCTGAAATCTAATCATTTTTCATGATGTGTTATATCATAACAATAATCTTTATTTTCTTTACTTAATATTATTTTATTTCGTATGTTAAACCTTCACCTACATTGATAAGCGCATGCGCGATGTAGGTTGTGTTAAATTCATCCCGATGTATTTAATTTAGTCACAGCTTGATTTTTTATTTTAAATTGTTATAAATGTAACTTTTTAGAAAAGCATTTAAAACATATATATTCTTATGAAACATCGAAACCAACCGTACGTATCTATAAATTGTAAAGTTATATGACTTGTATTATTAACTTGAATACATATCTTAATTAGTATAGATGTTTTCACTCTAATGCAAACTCGTAGAGTGAACTAATATTACAACAAGAAATATTTACTTGTTGAGATACTGTCGTTGCAACGCCATTAGAAGAATATTGTTAAAATTATTAAATTTAAAACGATACTAGTATCTTAATACAAATGCGTTTATGGAAAGGTTAAGGTGATTATCCCCAGGGAAGCGAAAAATCTATCGGTAATAAGTAGAAAAAGCTGCGAGTGGTTAGACGTACTTACTCATTTACATAAAATTAGAATGCGTTTTCTAGCCTTTTTTTCGCGTAAAAAATATTAACTGAATGCGGTTTATATAAAATTATTACACTGCTTTTTTTACAAATTACAATTATTTGTTATGCTATTAAAATTACATCTGTGATCATCAAGCGATTCATCAAGATTAAAAGATTGTACATAAAAGAGTCGAAAGTACATAACATAAGGTCAACAAAAAAGCACGTGTCCAGCCGGCTCACGCACCGGTTCAACGAAGCTCTGAAACAAAGAAGTTTTGATTTAATTAACAAAGCGCTATGACGCTTCGTAGCGGTGCATGGGCAACTCAACATAATCGTGAAGCGTAGGATGAGCGCTCAGTAAACTGATGTCAACCTAACCTCAAAAAATAGACTTGAGCTTTCCGGCGCTGAGCTTTTTTTGAAAAATAGAATACATCTTCAACCAGATTCAAATGACTCTGTAATAAGTCTCATTAATACTTGTGTCCTAATTTGAAAAAACTGAACATCAGTGTAAATTCGCGAAAAATGGAATAGAAGAGCTAGAAGATAGGCGGGATGGGAAGGATGAGGATGAAGAGTGGGACCGATGACAGCGGTATAGTAAAAGAGAAGCAACTGCAAAAGATGAGCGGGATGGAAAGTGTTCAAAAGAGAGTCCTCGATGAGAAGAACAAGAGGACGACGACTGCACCACGATGACGACGCCGACGACGAGAAGGAGGAGGAGGAGAAGAAGAAGCAGAAAGAAGAGAACGAAATGTGTGCGCACGATGGGCCAGGGGAAAAGAGAGGGCCGTCATAATTCCTTGAATTGAACGGCGGGTTATTCTCCACCAAGGTTAGCGAGTAGAGCGAAAGAGCGCGCTCGTTCTCTCGGTGTGTCTCGCTGTCTCACTCGCTCTATACAGTGGAAGAAGAAGGGAGAGCGAGATGGAGCAAGAGACAGAGCGCGAAACGCAGAGCGGAGAATCGATAGGACAAGGATAGTCTGCGCACAAGTACCACATCCATATAGCTATATGTATATTTCAAGCAAGCAAGAGAGAGAGCGCGTATATAGCGCATACACACTAACGCGCGCACATACACACTGGCGCATATATAGCGTCATGGCGGCCCAAGTTTCTCTCCGTCTCAGTCTCTCTCGGCAACGGGGCCGTGGCGTGGGATCGTACGCGCATATAACGCAATGAAGAGGGCGAGCGAGTGAGTGAGAGAGAGAGAGAGAGAGAGAGAAAGAGAGAGAGAGAAGGCAAAAGAGAGAAAACGCGTTTCAAGGCGTCCCTGTTGGCGGCGCCACGGTCGACGACACGTTAAGAGAATGGCAGAGCGAGCGAGATAGAGAAGAAACGAGGGAACGGCGCGTTAGGTCGAGCTGGTCGGATGGTAGTAGTAGTGTGCCGGAGCGGTGGTGGGGGTTACGTGTCAGGCTGCTGCCAGGCTGACTACTATGCTCTGAGTGCTGGAGCGAGAGAGATGGCGCAGCCAGAGGGGCAAATGGAGAACGGCGGCGGGCGGGGGCGGGGAGATCGCCGAGCGGTAACGTGGGCAAAAGCAGCTCGACGGCGTCGGGGTGGGGGAGGAGAGCGAGAGAGAGAGAGCAAGAGAGAGAGAGCGAGACAGGCAGGGAGAGCCGACTTTATGCAGCTGCGGGACGATAACAACGATGGGCTACAGGAGCGCCGCTATAGCTGGGGAAATGCCAAATGGGCTACAGGACCGTGCCGGCCTAGCTGTACGTACGTTCGCTCGCGCGCGCTCTCGTAGTGTGGCATGGCGGACGGGCGGCAGCAGCACAGCCAGAGAGAAGCACAGTCAGCCAGCCAGGCAGAGGCAGGAAAGGCGGGAAGGAGAGAGGGATTTCAAGCGGTCTCGTCTCTCTTCTCGCGCTGTGCTTCTCTCTTCCCTTCTAGTTCTCTCGATCCACGTTTTCTCTGCCTTGCTAGGAGAGATCTCGCTGCTGCTACTGCCGCCGCCGCCGCCGCCGCCGTTGCCTTCTATAGCGTATATATGTATATATGTGCTCTGGCCTCCTATATATCCTTTGCTTTTTCGCCCCAGTCCGTTTCTTCTTCTTCTTCTTCTTCTTCTTCCTCCTCCTCTTTCTTCTCCTCATCCACTTCTTCTTCTACTGTGAGCTTCTTCTTTCGATTCTGCTCATGAGGATCAGCGGCATAGCGTGCGTGCTGCTTTATACGCCCGCATCGCGTAGCCTTCAAGATTCCTAACCTTACTCTTTTCACCTTTTTTGCCTAGCCAAATGAAGCATATATACGCCAGTGAAGATCGCAGTCTTTTTTCAAATGAGCTTTGAAAGAAAAGAAACTGCCGACCCGTTAATTGTACCAATAAGTCAGAACAAGTTTGCTCGAATAAGTGTGAGCGTGTCGCTGCTAAACCTGGTCCATTTAGAAGGACAAGAAACTCATAATCTCAGCAGCGCAATTCATTTGATCCGTTGAATTACGTACTCATTACTGTTGCCATACTGAAACGGACCCTGCCAGCTTTTTCTACTGAAGTACAGCTCAGTAGATAAGTTCGCGTACTTCAGTAGTAACAGACTGTTAGGTTCACTTCAACGATCGAATATTTTCCGAAAACTTGCATAGCAAGCTTTCTCTGCGGGTTTATTTTTGTCTCGGTGTCCAGCGTTTGAATTTGCCGCTGATTATGAGCGACATCCTGCTTCGCTCGGGCGCGGATTTCAACGATCGACCAGTCGTGATATTAGTCGTGGAATAATGTTGGCGCATTAGGAGGGACCGAAATATACTTGTTTTGGTGTTGTACAAAAGTTATTTTGCAATTTCGAGTAATTAGCGTAGACAGTTCATCCATTATGCGCTACGAAAATTACGTAACTCTGGCGCGGAATTATATTGGACAAAAGGTCGGCGAGCATTATATGCCAGAGAGTGAGGATCGATACTAAAAATCCCGCGCTACTGCAGCGAGAAATTCTAAAAGGGAGATTTTCAGTCAGCAGCGTTAATTCTCAATTTTAAATATAATGACGATGATAAAGTTGAGCAGCTACTGCTGTCTTCTTCGATTTATCAATTTCCAAGCAGACAATAGCTATGGAGAGTCGTGTCGTTACTTTTCTTCGCAGAGGATTCATGCAGTCAATCTATAGGTACGGCGGATGAATTATATACAAATATCTGAATTTGACATCTTCATTCGGGGTAATGCAGTGTGGATTTTCTACCCGGCATAACAGCTCGGGGCAAACGCGAGTTACTTCTGATCAAGTTAGCTACAGCAACATATGGGACTATTACGTCGGCGTAACCAGTCGGCGCATAGTACATCCCTGAGCTTGTACCAGTAGACTATGTAAAACAAAGTGATAAAGTAAGAAATTTTTCCCGAATTCAGAAAAGTATAGCCTAATCTCATTCAAATTCATAATGGACGCGTTTAGCGCCCAACCAAAGGCATCACTAGCTCTATTCGACAAAGAAAACAAACAGAGACACGCGGTTCGCTCAGCTGATGCGTCGTTATATGTATACATATATACAGAGCAGTAAAGTGCGGCGACGGCGGCTCGAGCGGCTATATTGTTGCGCGATCGCCGAGCCGCATTGTTGGACGCATTCCCGACCAGTCGAGCGGCGGTGACGGCAGCGTGCGTCAACTCTCACGCACTGCACGATCTACTCTGTACATCATGCAAGCACACTCACATATTAGCGAGAACTGTTCCGTCCGTCTCTCTTCTGTGTGTATGCATCCATGAGCTTTCGAGACTCGATTTTTTCCTCTCTGCCAGCTGCCTTCTTATGATTGTTAGAATTGATGGGTTATAAAGTTGTTCTAACAGATATTTGAAAACTTACCTACTTGACGACAGTATTCGTTTGATCAGATCATTTGAATTCTGCAACCGGTATAGATTTCCTCGTTAACTTAAATCGAATCATCCAATCGTTTTCGCCGTCAACTATATATACAATCTAATATCTACTTTGAAGTCTCCGCATCTCTTAATCACCTGCATCAGAACCATTTTACCACACACCACATCATAATTAAGAGCCAATCGACACCATAAAATGGGTCTATTCTCAATGAACTGCACTCTTCGATTTTTCCCTTAGAGAGCTACAGAAGCGAAGGTCGCGTTCCCGCGTGCTCCGTCAACTTTACGAGTAACACGGGAGCAAGAGAGAGAGAACAATCTTGATTGAAAAGACACGCCAGACGTGTTTTACGATGTTAGTTGGAACTTTGGCAGCGGAAAGCTCCTCCGGCGATAATGTCTCCGACCGTTTTCTACCGCCCTCACTTCATTCTGATTTCTTTGTTTACATGCGCTCTCTACGCTTCTATTAATGGGATTCAACCGCGCGTTCTTATTAATTTATTGTGTTCGTAATAAACTTGCGTTTATTCAGGTTCCACTGCAATGTGGTGTATTCGTTTGAGCTGGTAACGAATGTGCCATTATGAGAAAGTATACCGCCAACTCAGTCGGTTCGAGCAAAAACCAGTCAAATTATTATTCGACATTAGCATTGAAATCTGCTCGGGGTAGGCAATGGTAAAATACAAAATTCACGCCAATAATAGCAAATTTAACAAGAGAAACATCAGTCGCCGGTGTTGATTGCACAACTTGAATGCCGGGCGCAACGTCATTGCCCAAATGGCATAATCGCGTTCGTGCGCTAATTACATGTAGTAACCAATACGATTACAGCCAATGGCACTATTGTCCGGGCTAGAGCCCTCCTGCGCGCCTGGCTTAGCTTTGACAGATATATTTGGATTACTATTAAATGGCTAAGTTGCTGGCTTATAACAATATGGCTTCTACCATAATTAATAGTCCAAAGCCACAATGATGAGAAGACTCCGAGAGTGAGACAATTTTAATACTACGGCTGCCAAAGAGATAATGTACATTTAATTGTGTTTTAAAAGGATCGATATGGCTTGTACCCAAGTGTTATATTTAGAGTAACGTTTCTTCAAATCTATTAGCAATGATTAGAAAAATACAACTTTTTACCCTCTAATATGAAGACAGCGTCTGAACGCTTCGAAGTATCGACGCTCGTGTGGTAAATATATAAATCTGGCGTGCGCGACTGTCGTGGTCCTTTCACTCGACGAGATAAAGTCAAAATAGTCCTAAATACGCGACGTTGTCACGTCGGTAAGGCAGAGAGGACGGGAGAAATGTCCGCGTGGGTGTGTAGGGGTGGCTTTGCTATAACTGTGTGTCTCTCGTGAACGACTATGTGTTTGTGCGAGAAAGCGCCAGCCAGGCGAGGGGAGCTTTTTGTTGCGTCTATTCTCGCGTGGCGCCGTGAGGGCGCTTTTTCATTGACGTAGTCGTCGTAGTCGTTGGCGTCGACGTCGTCGTTGCAGGCTAGAAGTGACTCGGGTTTTTGATGAAAAAGTGGAAGGAGTTTGAATTTTCGAAAATTTTCTCCGTGTGTTATGTCGTTTCTTGCGTCGTTTTTTTTCAACGGGGATCCGATTTTTATCTTTGCTTTACGCTGAAATGAATAAGCTATTCAAAATTATAGAAGAGTGAAAAAGGGTACGATATTTTCCAGTCTCATTGAAAATATCTCCATAATTTTTCCGATATCGATAAAAGTAAGAGAGTGTACGTACGCTCTTTGCGTAAATGTTCAATGCTAATATAATTTACTATATTAAAGATTGCAGGCAATTCAATTCGTTCTGTTTGACTTCAACAGCCCGAGACCTTTTTTTAACTTATATTTTTTTCCATTTCTCTCCAATTCATTATAGTTTATGTGGAGAACCATGTATGA
Source organism: Cecidostiba fungosa (assembly GCA_900474305.1). Classification (NCBI taxonomy): domain Eukaryota; kingdom Metazoa; phylum Arthropoda; class Insecta; order Hymenoptera; family Pteromalidae; genus Cecidostiba; species Cecidostiba fungosa. The sequence continues at coordinate 76,950 of UCOJ01000498.1, read as the reverse complement.
ATTCCTAATACAAATTAATATCGAAAAATGTTAATGCAGGGGTTTACCTAATAATTTACAACATAAATTAACTCTCACGATATAAAATAAATCTTCTTTATTAATTTTAAATAATGAAGACGAAGTAAAGCATAAGTTAACAAATCCACGAAGTCTATAAGTATAGCTCAGCCCTACGGCGAAGTTGCCTTCGACGGATAATTAATTTTTCTACAAACCCCTCGTCGTGGTATGGAACGATATACATAGCAAAATTGCTCTTCGTCTTCTTTTTCCCGGTTAATACTTGCACACGCCGAGTACGGAAAGAGAACGCGGAGAGTAATTCCCTCCCCTACTCTTTGCTGATGAGTGCTCGGTTCGAACGGGAAAGAGAAAGAGGAGAAAGATACTTCACTTCCGTTTCTTCTTTCCTCTATATGGATGCAGCTTTTGAACTTTTGTACGTCAGAAGCCGCATAAGTGATTTTGAATTATTTTTTTCGTTTAAAGAATGACTCCTACCTCGACTTTCAAACATCTAAGCTTTTTTTAACTAACACCGTATTAAAACATTTCTTCTATTCTCTGTATTCCTCTTACGTCTCCTACCATCTCATCATCATTTGCATTTGATTTTTTCCATTTGCCTCCCCTCGCTTTGTGTCTCTTTGTGCACGTCGACCCCCCGGTATACACGCGTACAGACTCTCTCTCTCCCTCTCTCTCTTCATTCATTTTCCCTTTGTCGCATTAAAGTGCCGCTGCTTCACGCAAAACTCCATGGGAACATCATTTGCCTGTATTTTCCGTTATTGCTCAAAGACGCATGTGCGCGACTTTGAACTTACGCTCCACTCCTCCCTCGGAATAACAGCCCTGGTTTTACGATTTTTTTTTTTTTTAGTTTCCGCGCAAATAGAGTTCGTTACGGATTCGCGTTTCCTCGGCGCTGCGGTTTCGCCTCCCGCAATCTTTCGTCGTCGTCGTCGTCGCGTTTTACGAGTGCGCGCGCTATACACCCCCCTCTTTCGACCAATTAACGCTGAATGAGCGATGTCGAGTTTTATTCGTGATTTATTTGCCTCTGCAGCTCTTTCTCGATATGGTTCAGCCTTGTTGGCCGGCTTGCAGTTTTGCAAGTCAAACTTTACGTTTTTAGCCTCTTTAGTTTTGAATATTCCGTTAGCGCAGGAAGCTTTATACTTTGTTTTATTCTTTTCTTATTAGGATATGCATATTCCTCGAGCTATCAAACCAAATTGTCTCGTACAAAATTCTATCGAACAAAGTAGGTATAGTTTGCAAATTATATTATACAATTATTCGAGAAATGTTGGGAGGTGGCCATATCGCCGCGGCATGATCGAGCAACGTGGAATAGAACGACTCGCAGTGTGGGCGTCACGGATGAGCTACGCGGGAAGTTGACCAACCAGGTTCGCCAGGACCTTTCTCCCGATGTGCAGAGTCTAATAAAATGTAGACACCATCTATTTGCAATATTTACACCTAAAACCAATAATCGGGGAGCACACTTCGCAAAGGTCGTTTTTGGCCTAAAAGAAACAAAGGTTATTTTTGCATTAGCATTAAGTATAATATGCTATTAGCTAAATTTAAGCTAGTATTTGCTCTAATTAGGTGACGTTATTAACTTACAATAATGTAGACAGGAAAATGTTAACAAGTTTTATCACAGTTGAAAAAATGAAACCATTTTTTTATTGTTAGATTATCGCCATTATAACACGATCGTATTACACGTTTTCAAATTTAACATTTATTTTCTCTAGGGTTGAGTAATTTTTAAGATTGATATTAAAAATAGAACGCTTCGTGGTAAATAATTTCTATAGAATTCTCAGTTTGGCTGAAAGAGTACATGTTTTACACCAAAACTTGAATAGACTCCTGAAGAAAATTGATATTTAACTTTATTTCGTCCCGTCAAATGTCTTCTATATCTCAACACTTTGTATATATTCACTTAAAACCGGCTCTTGAATCACTGGCAACCTCGGAAGCTTCTGCATACCGCTATCACTTTTCTCTTAAGTGTACTGAACAGCAGAAGCAACTGGTAGCTAATAGCCGAGGCTGCTACACCTTAGGCCTACGTACACAGATCTCTTAAGTCAGAGATGCAAAAGATGGAGTTATCATCAGATGCATCCTGTTTGCGATCGACACTTTCTATGGGTAGGAGAGGACCTGATGCGTGGCTGATAACTGATTGCTCCACGCTTGGATGCACACGCAGTAGACGGAATGAGGCCTTGATGCTATGGTGTTCGGGATGCTAGGGCTATTCTTTAGAAACTAAGTGGAATAGGCCGGCATTTGATGCTTTGCTGTTGCTCTTTTATTTAAATATGATTTCTTCGTGATCTTTCGAAGAGAAGTCATTGGATAATATTTTTAAAACCCCGATAAATTCATCGTGTCACTTGTGTAATTAGCTTTAAGGACGTCAGAGCGAAAGGTCACGCCGCAAAGGGAACCTGACGAATTCAGAGAATTTCAGCCTTTGTCGAGAGCCTTTTTTTTATTTTTCCGCAAATACACGAAGGAACAATTTTGTCCCCGGCATTCGAAATTTTTTTCTAAAGAGAGAGTATTCTGCTCCACAGCTGTACGTATATAATATGAATTACGAAGTTTATATTACGTTCATGCGAGTAAAAATACACGCGCTTTATTAAACCGTTTCATATGCGCCAACTTCGTAATAAAGTCTTGAAATAAATAGCACGAATAGTAAGTTCTTGGGTTATTTTTAGATATTTTTGTTTTTCGACATCAAAAAGCAGCGGTTGATGTTGATTTAGTTAACTCTAAATTTATTCAACTCTTGCGTTTAAAATACAGTGGTTTCGACGTTTTGCAATCCCGGTTCTCTTGCTGCTATTTATATTCCTCAGCTTCATCGCTTTTCTTCCTCTTAATTGTAATATCGCGAGCGGCGAGTTAATTAAGCTGGCTTACACAGCCGTCGAAGTTCCCAAGCAGCTCGACAAAAAAGTCCGGAGAAGCAACTGCTGCTTGCTAAAAATGCGAAGAGGCCAGAGGAGAAAGCGAAAGAGAGAAGGAGAGGGAGCAGACACTCGAAGGTGCCGGAAGTAAACGAATCGGTCATAGTTGTTAAACTTTCCAAAGAGTTCCTAGACTCGCCCCGGCTTCGTCCTCCTCAAGTGGGATCAAATTCCTGGCTCTCTTTAATTTTCTTACATCCGAGAGTGCAGTCAACAGGTGATTCTAAAGAAAGTCTCGTCTCCGGCCCTTCTTCTTTCCCTCGTAAAGCTCGCAGTGGCACAGGGTAGTTGTCTCCCTCCTTTCTCCTCTCCCACCGGCACTGCTCTTTTATCCGACGCTGAAATTTCTTTGCGGGACGTTGCTTTCTTGCCTCCTTTTTGTTTGTTATTATCGCGTGCATCGATGCACTCAAGAGAGAGATAGAGAGAGAGAGAGCGACTGCAACGCGAGCGTTCAGAGGTCCCTTGTGTGCAGTATGTTTATAGGAGAGAGCCGCGCGGGTGGCGCCGCTGTTGTGTTTTGTGCGGAGCCTTTGTTGTTTTGAACGATGTTGGGGGGAGGCGAGCAGGTTGACGACGCCGATGATGATGATGATGATGATGATGATCGTTGCGATGATGGGAGGCTGCTGATGATTATACGTACTGCCGAGGGGTAATACCAATTAGGGAGCGCTATAGCTTGTAAGTGGAATGTTTAAGGAGCTTTTATGCTGGACCCAGGCACCATTATTTGTACTTAGTGAAGAAATTGGGGGCTATTAGGATGAAATATTGAAAATATTTAGGCTATCAGTACAATTGATATTTATTTTAAAATTAATTTTTTCTCTTCTGCAGGTTTGGATTCCGTGACCTCGTGCGATTGGCATCTCCGCAGTTTTGCCAAAGTTGAAAAGAATATCCAAATTGTAGTGCTCTTATGTCGCCAACACCATGCTGATCCTGATAAGGTAAGTGCTGCACAAAGTCACGATTAACTTCCATGGTTGTTAATTCTTATGAAGCAAGGATTATTGACGCGTAATTAGTCAAACATCAACGGCACGTCTTACATCAATCCCCCTCCAACCGTCTCTTGCAAAGGAGACAACAGCACAAAGCCTTGTGTAGCGCGAGCATCGATCATTTGGAAGTTCCACAAGCGGGACAGCTAACCCCATACACACATATGTGTCCTGTGTGTACAAGCCGTCGCGGCGCGACTGTACAATCCGCCCGAGAGAGAGAGAGTTTGATTGAGGAAACGATAATACATCTAAATTGAATGGAAATATAATCGAAGCTTTGACCGTCGCGATTATTCCTGCGGTCGGACCGCGACGTCCTAATAATGTTCCAATTTCGACATGGCGAGCGTACACGCGTCCTGTCTCTCTCTCCGTTTGAAGTAATTCCTCCCTCCTCTGTATCTGTTATCCGCTGTCTCTTTAATGCATTCGCGATTCGCGATAGAGTGCATATCCACGTTGTGTGCATATATCTACGTCGCGATTCCTAATGCGCAAGTCTGACCACTGCCAGCGAGACACTACTTCCTCTCTCCTCGTCAAACTGTCAACTTCCTCTCTGTGCGTGTATGACGCTGATTTTTAGTCTTTTTGCGCGTTTTGTTTAGTGCTTACCGTTACTCTGATATTAGAAGAATGAATTTACATGCAGCGTTTGGGTTATTTTGCAAGGAACTTTTTTAATATCTCTCGACGAGTGAACCTACTGTCAAACAATGAAAATCAATATTTTCACCCTATATTAACATTAAAATGTACAAAAGACTCTTTTGAGAACGTTTTAACTTATAACGTTGCTTTTTCGCAGTATCGATCGGAGCAGCTATCCAGGAAGCTCCGTTGCGAAATCAACTTCTTTTTCTAGAATTGTCCTTTTATCCTCTTTCGCTCAAGCTTCTCGTAAGGTATAAAAGCAAATCGTTGAACAGGTTCTAAAAATTTTAATACTCCAAAAACTAACCTTTCTCTCCTCGTATCGTCCATAATTCTAACTTTATTTTGTTGACTCAACCGGTTCCAACCTTTCGGTCTTGTTCAACATTAAAAAAAAAACCCCAAAGAACTCTCTTAATCATTGGAATAGCACGACCGCCTACTAATATAGAAAAGCTATCGAAAATGTGACAATTTGACAAATGTTTTAATTTCGTTTTTTATCGCACCTCGTTACCCACACCGATTCCAAAGAATTTACCAAAACTAATGCTGCTTTCCTCGAAGCCCTTAAAAATCCGATTCGCACAAAAGCCTACTCTCGTCTCCTAAATTGTACACAAACGCCTCAGGCCCACGCGTAATCCTCTCCGGTGCGTGAATTCACGCGCCGGCCGGCGTCGACGCAGAGCAGCATATTTTCGCGAAAATTGTCATCCATGCCTCGATTTTCGTCCCCATTCCTCCATCCGTCTCTCTCTCTCTCGTGCGCATGCTGTGGCAGCAGTCGAGGCTCGTTATCCCGCTGGTTTTCCAGTGACGTCACCGGCCTCCGTCGACCAATCGCAGGCGGTTCTGAATTATAGAGCGAGACAGAGGACGTGCGCGGATGGAAAATAGGAGCGAAAGAGAGAAGCTGTAGGCAAAAAGGACGAGAAACTACAGCAGCAGGATTACGCTCGCATATATACCCCGCGGCTAGCTCTATATACTCATCTGACTGGACTGCTCTCTCTTTATGTTATATATTATATGTATGTACGGTGTGTGTATCTCGCTTTCTGCAGGTGTGTGGTATTGTGAAGTTCTTACGTAAAACGTCGTGGTGCGAGTGCTTTGGACGAAAACGAATTCCTGCCATTATCCCCCGCTGATTATGTCGTTTTTTTTTTGCTTCGACTTATGTATTTCTTTTTCTTTAACGCTACTGTCGTCACGTGCAGCAGCGTTCTTCTCGCTCAAAGGACGACTGACCGGAGAAACATTTTTGTATGATTAATTTTCCTTCGTGGGAATTCGATTTATCGCTCGCTCGCGGTGTACATTGACGCGGGATCAACGGGATTACGCTGCAGCTATTCTGCACTATATACTATACGGCAAAGAGAATCGCTCTTCTCGGGAGGCGATTTTTTTATTTCTTCTCGCTGATGCTTGTTTTTATCGAACGCCACTCTCCGCGCGCTTTTATGCACTCTGCTACTTGATGTACATTTCGACGTCGTTTGACGCTCACCGTAAAATTTCTATTTCGTTTTTACTGCGATGAAAATGCCCTCATCAGCGCGGCGACGAGTGTAGTTTCCAAAAATCAGCTCCGGGAGAAAGTGCGCGATTATACGCTCGCAGAATTGTATACTTTGCCGAGAGAGGTATCATTCTCTCTCTCTGCTGCAAAGGATCACGCCACTCGAGAGCGATTGTTCATTAGTGCTTCACCTATATTTTCAGAGCCATCCAGGTCTTACCATACTCGACCCATTCTACTTAACACCTATAAATTTACCCGTTATTTAAGCTCGCATTATAGAACGCAAGCTTATGATTCTCTGAATAGAAAAAAAAAATCAGCAGCAGTTTCGCGATCAAGCGGGCGATTAGAAAACGCACTGCACCACCACCACCACCACCGCCAAAAAAAAGAGAAAAATGAGAATCTCGCGGCGTCTCTGCGTCGCGCCGCGCGTGAAACGCAACGAGCCGTGGGACAGCAGCAGTAGCGGCGGCGGTGCTCACCTTTCACCGGCCAGCGGCAGCGGGCCTGCTTTCACCGCCCGAGATCTTTCTCTTCGTGTGTATATAACTTATATATATATACGTTATACGTGTACGGGACGAAAGTCGAGCGCCGATCGAGGAAATCGCTGCTGCTGCTATGCTACTTTTGCTCAGCCGTTGTGACACGCCGGCGTATAGCCGCTGCTTTCTTCTTTAGCCGACTTCCGGTGAGAAACATTCCCTTCGGGCGCGGCTGAACTGATATATGCCATATTGTGGCCGACTTGAAGCGGGGAAAGGGAGATCATTTTTTTGTTCCTTCGTGAGAGGGAGATTGTTTTTTTAAGATTGATTGGTGATGGGAAAGGCGTTTTCTGGAATATTTACGTTTATCGAGCCGAAGTGTGCTCTTTATAGCATATAATCCCTCTGATGAAGCAGTTTCCATTGTGAAATGCAGTTCCTGGAAGCGCGACTTTCGTTCGTTCGCTCTTGATGGCTGACGAACGAAAGTTGCATTATTATTAGCGCGGCTGAAGAAAATTATAGTTTCCGAGTATATTTTCTCAAAAAAAACTCAACAATATCTTCAAATTAGATATACGGTCTCGGTGATGCAGTCGTACACGCCGGCGGAGAGCAGAAATGACAATCTAAAACAAAGTGCACTCAGCGTTGCTGCAGCGCAAGCCCGAGAGAGCTTTTCCCTCGCGGAAAAATAGAAAATCACGTGGAGCCCGGATTCATTAGCCGTAGCTTGCGCGCTCGCGTATAACCTGGTTATGACTCGGAAAAAGAAACACATACACAGCTAGAGCGCGTATACAGAACTGCCATAGCCGCGAGGCGGATTATCGTCGAAAGGGGGCTATATATGCGGGAGAGGACTTCTTCCTTCTGCTGCTGACGCTGTACGCGATCGGATCTGCGCGAAACACACCGGAATTCTTGCCTCTCCTCTCTTTCTATTTCTCCTTCGCTTTCCGGTCCAGAGCTTATACTTTTTCCACCCCTGCGGATATATCGAAGGGCGACGGAACTGCGCTGCAAAGTTGAAGGAAAAGATCAAGGGAGAGGGAGTTGTGGTTTTTTATAGTTGGAAAGTTGTGGGAGGAAATCGGAAGGTACATTCGCAAAATTTCTTGAAATAGTTTATATACTTATTTTGAGGTGTCTTTGATGGAGGAATAAGATTGTGAAGTGTATGCCGTTTGAGATGGGATTTACAGCTGTCTCTTTCAGAAAGTAAACACGCACATCTAGCTTCTCTCTCAAAAAAAAAAAAAAAAAAAAATAATAGACTCTGATATACGTGTTTACTCCGACGAGGACGGCAACGACGCAGTTACCCACTCCGAATTCCCGCGCATACGTGCGTAAAACGTCGCGCCGCGTGTATCTGTCGTCCAGAAGAACGGTTACGAGTAGTAGTAGTAGTAGGAGGGGATATGGGAATTCCCTCGGCCTACGATTAGGAAAGTTTGCTCGGGCAGATTCGCGCGGGCAAACTTCCCTAACTCAGGCGAAGAAGAGAAGGAGGAGGAGGAGGAGTAGGAGCGGAAGAGAGTCGGTGGTGTGAGACAGGCGACGACGCGCCACGTGGAGATCGTAAACATTGAGGCTCCACGCGGTGAAAACAGGACCATTACGTGCCGGAAGTCATTGACACCCTTACGCCGATGGCGACCCGACCTGTGTGCCTTTCGATCATCGTTACGTGTATGTTGTGCTTTTTTTTACTTTCTCAGTCTACTGTATTAGTACTTCGCTTATGAGTCTATTTATGCGTACTTGCTTATGGCGTCGAAAGTTACAGGAGCTACGCGTTTGGTTCGAAACAATTTTTGTGACGACCAAAGTATTTCAAGCGACGTCACCTCTATACGCATGAATTACCCAACTCGAGGTTTTTGACGCTCAGAAAATTCGCAAACGCTCGAGCTTGATGCGTCAGAACGAAAGTTTCGGCCAGTCGTTGTATAATTGAAAAGCCAGGCACACAGAGACGCTTTAACGTATGTTAAAAAGCACGTAATAATCGTCACGCGCGTTACTTTTTTTTTGCGTCACGTCGCGATTATTGTCAAGTCATTTGGCTAACCTGTTTCCCATTTCGATGTCCGGTATAGACGTCCACCCCTGGGTCATACGCGCTCGTTGATATGACGCGAAAAAAAGGGTGACGGCGAAGAGAATGCGAGCGGAGGTTTATCTCTATTTCCGGGGATAAGGGGTGCGCGTGCCAAAAATATGCGTAAAGGGAAAAAGTCGTTGTATATGGGAAATTACGGCGTTATTGAAATTGATCAATTTGGCGGGATTTTTTTTTTCATTTTGCTGGCTTCTTTTTAGTTATCGATGGCGCTCGATGACGTATCGCTGGATTTCACGGATTTTTATTGGAAACCTTTGCTAATCTCTACTTTTGACAACCAACACTGTGGATATTTTAGCTCGACGATTTATTCTATTTGAATACGCCGCAAACGTCGCCAATAATTCCTGTAGCTATAAAACTTTTAAATTTATACATCCTATTACGCGCTCTTGAATTTTTATATATTCCATTGAAAAAGAATGCAATCCATTTTATATATACGTATCTATGTAAGCGCATTTCGCGCAAGTGCATTTAAAGTAGCACACTGAATATAGATATAAGAATCCCTTTGATGTCAGGTATTTGCTGTCTCGAGGGCATTGCCTTTAGCGTTTTCGATGCCGGCGTATTAGGATAATAGAGCGTAGTCAAAGGGTAGTACTTTTTGAGAGATCGTATATACTACAATATCCCTTTGGTTGTCGCGACTCTATTGCCATGCTATCATCAGGTGGCATTTTCTCAATTACAAGTCCCACTGGGGCTTGTTTGAGTTCTTTGGTCTGGGGCGCGGAATGGCTTTTGGAAAGCCTCGAAATTCAAGACTTCCCCACCAGGGAATCGTTGCCGAGTTCTAGCTCCGTCCTTTAGTCGTGAAAGTGGTCGAAAGTGTGTTGCGCTGTGTATACTGACTGCTCGCTCCGAGATCTGTTGAGCAGCATATACGAGGCTTTACTTAACCTTTTTAGCGTATAATATAACTAATGTATATAGTTTTAAAAAAATGGATTATGCTTACTTTAATCTATAATTGAAGTTTATCTATGATTTCTGATTCGAAATGCAAATGCATCCAGAAAGTAAAGAGGAGAGTTACAAAACGACCAGTCGAAAGATTTGAATTTTCGAAAGTTCGGAGCCCCTTAATTATGAAAGGGAAGCGCAAATTTGCATGTTAAACAATGAAGTTAATGTAAAATGAAAGAGAAGCAGCAAGCACACGATAATATGAGGGGAAATACGAAGGCTTCTTATAAAAAAAAAATTCCCGTGTACTTCCGCGATGATTTGAAAGTATTTGCTAATTTCGTATAATGAAGGCACTCGCCAGATCGATCTTATTAAACGTTAAAAAGCACTGCTGTTATTATACCGCTTCATTAAAAAAAAGAGAAAAAAAAATCGATCGACGCCCACTACGCACACTCAACTCTCTACGCCATAAAAAATAACAATTTCCCATTCACCCCTTTATAACGTGCGGCCTGCATCATCCTTTTTTCATCAATAAAAGCCACTTGGCGGCTACGGGCGAGGCTACGGGCGCGCGCGCGCTCGCGATCATTTATTTAATCAATACGCTCTTTGCCGTCGGCAGCAACGCAAAAAAAAACGTAAAAGCCGCATGATGAGTGCGGAGCACTCGCGATCATCGTCGCTGCTGCTGCTGCTGGTTCAATTTTTCATCCTACGCATACAAACACGTTTTTTCACTTAATTGAGTTAAACCATCATAGAGCGATGCGCGTGTGCGGAGATGAGAGAGCGCCGGGTTCGCAGACATACACGAGAGGGAGAGAGAGGGTATGTTATGTAGCTGGCTCACGCTTCTGCCCCTCTGAAACTGAGAGACAGGGACGGGAGTATACCTATGTGTATATATATGTATGTGCCCCGGAGCATCGCTTCCTGAAAAAGGAAGCCGGAGAAAAAGAGAGGGTGGAAATTCAGCGGGTATTGCGAAACTCGCACACGTGGTACGAAAGAGTGAGAGAGAGAGCCTGAGAGAGTATGTGTGTGTGTATAGAGGAGGTAGTCGTGTATACGTGACTGCTGATGGTGAAGGCCGGAAGCGCCGGTCTCGCCCGTAAAAATCGTATTTCGGCGGGAAATGCCCTGCTCCGCTCCCTTCCTCCTTCGCCCGTTTGTAGGTTGTATTTTCCCTTTCTATGACCCAATGCAGTTTTATCGGGTCAGAGACTCATGCACGCGTATTTGCATCGCGACGGCGCCAGTACCCGCGTTCATATGTCTATATGACTATATACCTATACGTATAGTCTCGGTGCTCGTCTCTCCCGACATCGGTTTCTCTAATATGCGCGTAGGCTGACGTACGTCGCGGTGTGAAAATCGTTTCTAATATAGACAGATGTATATATACTTTTTAAACATATTTTTTTGCGACGGTTGGCAGTACTTGTGAGATTTCTTGCGATATTTTTGTTTGATAATTTACGCACACTTTTGATCGCCCATTAAAGCATGATTCAATCGTATTATGAGTAAACTCTCGCATCGAGATCTTCTTCGCAGTCTGTTGCATCCATCAGCGATCCGACCGTTAGAATCGGCGGCGCGGCGCCACTGCGGCCGTAAACAGGTCTGATGGATGGATTGTTTTCGCGCCCTTCGAAAAACAGTCGTCGTTCTGCTCCTCCTCCTTCTCCGCGGAGTTCTCAACGTTGCGCGATGCAGCATACAGTAGGGGGATTCACACCCCGATGGGCTGCGGTTGGCACGCCTGCACAGACCTTTGCTGCCGTACGAGAATTCTTGTTTGTCCTATGAAGCTCCATTACCGGCGCAGTTTCCGAAACAGATGTGTGCCAGGAGAACGTCTGAAATACGTTTTTTACATGGATTTTTCGGTTTTTTAGAGTGATAGATTCTAGGGGGCGCTGCGGCTGCCAATACGCTTGAGGGGTTTTAGGAGATCTCGCGCATACGCGAGCGGAGACTTGATTATAAACTCTAATGTAGAAGAACCATTCGCTAATGACGCAATTAGAGCTTATTGAACAACTCTTTTTCTGTGTAAATCAACGACGTTTTAATCTAATTGAGAGATCGACTTTTTAATATTTAGAGAAAAAAGTAACGATCACGCACCCGTTAAATTTCACGTTTTACGAGCGAGGCAAATTGGACGCCGGTAGAGCACTTAATCAATAGACAAAACCTGCTAATTACAACAAACGAGAAACTCAATACTCAAGCCGAGAACGAGCAGTACAGTGGGATTTTATTGTATACAAAATAAAAGATTAAAGCCGCTGTATCACGGTGCGTTGGACATTCGAAATTTCAAGTTTATTTAAAGCTTCATCTACTGCGGAAACCCGTTTTTGAAAATCGAAGGTAATCTTCAGTGGAAAAAGACAGACTATCTCAGACAAGCACATTAATCACAAATGCAAAACTATTCCTCCCAAACACAGCTTCCGCGCGTTCTTAAAACGATATAATCCGATGAATAGTCACAAGATTAGTATTTCTGATCTAGAGGCGCACTTATATACCACGTTAAATCGAAAGTATAAAGCCCAGGGCCTTATAAAGCCGAAAGTCAGTTGCAGAAAAATCGCCGCATCGATTGTTCCGAATGAAACGTCCATGAGGTGAGAGAGAGAGAGAGAAAAAGAGAGAACCGGTTGCAACACATTCAACGTTTATATATTTTTAGCCCACCCCATGTACCTTCGAAATCCATACCTCCGAAATTTGAATGCCTCGCCAAGGCACGAGAGCACATACATTTCCCTAATTAGTCCCGGGTCCGCACAGTCGAAAAAGCTCTCTCTCTCTCCCGTTTCGCCACCCCCACACGGCCACACACGAAAAAGCGTTGCGCGCGCTTGAGGCGTATAATAGAGAATTAGAAAAAGAAACAGCATAATTAAATACTTTCGTTGGCCGGCTCTCAAAAAAAGCAGACAATATAACTTAGCAATAAATGTCGTTTGTTTTTCCCTTCTATTTTTCCCTGTCTGCTTTTCTCCTTTGCCATTTGCTCGTTTTTGCCGACGCATCGCTGCCTCTCTCTCTCTCTCTCTGCCTGTCTCTCTCGCTCTCGCAGAGAGATAAAGAGCAAGAGGGAACGACTCTCGGGATAGCAGCAGCAGCACAAGAGCCCGATCAGGCGGCTCGGCATGAAAGAGCGAGAGAGAGGGAGGACTGGCAAAAAGAAAGGAAGGAAGGATGCTCGCGCAGAGAGAGAGAGAGAGAGAGAGAGAGAGAGAGAGAGAGAGAGAGAGACTCTGAATCAAGGAGCCGGGGCAAAAGAGAGAAAATCGCGATATAGCTTTCTCTCTCTCTCTCTATCTGCAGCTCGACGGAGACAGGACTATATAGGCTATATACTCGAGAGCGTACAATAAGAGAGAGAGAGCGAGAGAGAGAGGGGGGGAGGGAGGGAGAATTGAAAAGGGCGGAGAGGAAGCGCGCGCGAGAGTGGGAGACGTGGCAACGCCGCATCGCTCGACGTGGCAACGCAGCAGTGACTCAGCAAGCAACGTTGCTGCTTCTATACTGCAGGTTCTCTCTCTCTCTCTCTCTCTCTCTCTCTCTCTCTCTCTCTCTCTCTCTCTCGATGTACGTATAGCGAACGCTGCTGCTGCTATATAAGATACGCCGGCCGTGCGCGCGCGCCACGGGCCTTTTGCAACTCGGTTTTGTAACTCGATTCCATGCTGAATAACCTCCCACTTTGCCCGTCGAGCGAGCCGCGCTTTTGCCGCTGCTGCTGCACTGCGCAGCTTAGGCGGGACGCCAGAGCGCCTTCGAATAATATGCCGTTGCGTTTTCTTGCTTTTGCTATGTTTTACTCTTTTGTCACTTCTTGGCTCTTCTTTTTTTCCCGTCGTTGTCCAATAAATTAATAATTTTCTCAGTTGGGTATAAAGGTTCGCGCTTTTCCCTCTGATAACCTTTTTGATACAAGTTATTTTTTAGCACGTGACATTTGAATCGAACCGAGCACTAAAAAATTTCTGTCTCCGGATGGGATCAACGCTAACGACGGAGCTTTTACCCGGAGCAGTAGGCGTACTACTGATCAATTTTGCCCGTCGAGAGATGGGCCACTACTCTCTCTCTCTCTCGAGCTTCCTGCATTTTATTGGTCCTACACGACACAACGGCGACGTTGTGTTTAGCGAAAGTAATGCACTACACTCGATCGCTCGCGATCGACGTGGCTGAATTTTCGTCGGAAAATACGTATAATCGATGCGGAAATCGGCGACAGTAGAATATCTGATTTACGGCGGACGGATATGCGCTCAAAAATGTTTGGCCTGCGGATAATGGCCCTATTTGACTAGAATGATTTACGCTTCAAGCGTAGAGAATTTCGTTTGTTAGTATATACAATAATAACACCGTTTGAAGGGATGAGTGCGGTCATGGTATTTCGATATATGATTTCGATACTCTTTTACTCTTTTATCGCCGCATTGAGCCAAGTCGGGCCACTTTAAACGCGATGTTCATTAATTTCCAATCATTCGAAATTAATTTCTTCTGGTACACACAGGTTATTAATGCTGTGTATAGTCTGATTGAACGGCGTTTTATTGGCAATTTCGACAAATAACAATCCGTGTTTAATTCGCAGTCCATTACGGGCATTTTCATCGCGCGCGTTAATTTTACACCGACTTTCGTTGAATGATAAGCGCTAATTAAATTTCGGTTCACCGACGCTGATTTGCAGAATTTAAACGTTTTCAAATTTTCCCATCGCACGTACACGAGCGTTATATTCTCACCTCCTCTGCAGTATCACTATATATATACCCATCGGCATAGAAAATCGAATTTCGTAAAAAGCAGCGCGGCGCTCGTCGGTTTTTCCGCAGAGGGTTTTTCCGGAAAAACGCGTGATGGTAGTGGCAAGAGGATCGTCCGCTGCGCGCGACTACGTTATTCACATCGACAACCGATAAAACAGAAAGAGCGCCGCGCTCTCGCGATCGCCGCGAGGAGCTTCGAGGCTTTTTCTGAGCGGGCGGTGGGCGCGTTCTATGTCTCTTTCTCTCGCCACCCGTCGCGTGGTGGACTCGAAATTTTTCAGAGCCGGCGCGTATCCGTCTGTAGCCTTTACACTTGTGCTGTGCGAGCAGAGATACAAATGCCAATTTTTTTTCAAGTGGAAAAGGTCGGGTTTGTATAGGCAGGACGATGTGTAGATTAATCGCGTATATCAAGAAAACGTCAACACAGCAAACGATTACTCTTTTCCAAGAGAAAATTCTGCGATGTTCTCGAGTATACTCCTCGATTTCTGTTTTCTCTCGCGGAGTCGACGGACGGCGGCTCTCCGATGCACATGCGCGCGCGGCGGACGAAAATATTCCCGGCTCTATATCCCCGATCGTCGCCGTCGTCGTCCTCTATTTCGTTTTTCTCATTCATCGGCCGAATAGCACGCTGTTTCTATATACGTCCCGCTCTTTCTTTCTCGTCGGTGGTAGTTGGTTTTTTTTCCTCGTCGAATCGAATGGATTACTTCATTCGCTCGTCGCTTTTTTTTGGGAGACATAAATTCTTTTTTTTTTTTTAATTTTTTTTCGCGAGGGCTTTCGTCCCCCATTCACGCGATTGTCGATTAAAAATTACGTTTTTACGTCTCTTAATAAATTGATTTTTTTCGGAGAATCGCAATTGGATACAGAGAAGGTGTTTACTCGTTCGATGCAGTTTGATAAAGCGAAGAATAATAGATACGCGATAAATCAGATTTGAATAAAATAAGATTAAGGACGATAGCGTAAGCTGACGGGAACGGAAGGTAGCTGCAATATCGGCGCGATACATGACGGGCCGTCGACGTCGCGTGTCGCGGGAATGGGGAGAGCAGAACCAATACCTTACACAGTTCTGCGCTGCGGCGCGCGTTTATGCATCGAGGGGGAAGAAACTGTTACCGACCGCGATTTGCCTTGCTCGGCGCGCTTCTCGCGGACAGAGCCTTCCACGAGCGAATCTTGTTTTTGTTTCGCAGAGCTTCCGAGCTGCAAAGATGGTCCATCTTTTTTTTTTGTATTCAGATTTTGAAGATATATTACGACGGTATAGCGGCCTATTACTTTTGGATACGAGCATTATTTGGCGTTGAATTTATGCGATCGCAAAGAATAGTTATTTCATCAAAAAATGGTAAAAGTATACGAGATCTGATTACGAAAATGCGCAGGCCATATGCAGGTGTCGGCCTGAACTGCTCATAAAAGTTGCTCCACATTGTGTGTAAGTTCACCTAATCCGAGCCAGATGGCGCGACCTTTTTGTGCGGAGACGCCGGAGCGTTCTGTATATATTCAGAAAATAACATCGGAGTATTTTATGTTTCTGAAAAAGTCGCTTACAAGTGTATAGTGAAAACATTCTCGAAAGCCATTCTATATTTTACTCTTATCAAGTCGCAACAAAGACTTGCAGTACTATGATCAAAAATTTCATCAGCCCTTTGTACCTTCGAATCCCTCGACGATGCATAGTCGGATTGTACCCGGTAATCCTACAAAGAAAATAATATCCTCCTCATAATTTAGCTCAGCTGCTGAACTTTCTAATGCTCCAGAACGATTTTCACATGAAAGAATTTAGAAAGTAAACAGCTTTAAATAAACATACCTATCTTTTTCGACGTTCTTCCTTATAAAAACCACATAGGTAATTGCATTATTTTACGCGGGATCATTCGTTAAAATGGGTTATCACTGCGCGCTCAGTCGTTGGAATGCGATTGAAAATAATGTCAATGTAAGATCTCGTTCTGCAGCCTTTCGTCAATTGTATCTTTGACTTTTATCTGCGCGCGGTGACATGCGTGTTATCGCATTTGGAATTGATATATTTCATATCGTTTGTGCGCTCTTGAGAAATTCTTGTACCTGTTTCGTGTTTGCATGCCTATAATACATGCATGTCAATAAAATTTTTCCATTGTGTACTCATTTTCACGACCCCTTTGTTAATGAACAATTTTTAGAATAATTATACGGGCAAAACGAATGTTGCAAAAAAGATAACTAATTTCCTGTTATTTTACTTTTTAAGCGGCAACTTTGAGTTAAACTTTAACAATTTTGCACGCCCGTAATATTCAGATCGATATACCAGCGTACGCCCCGACTCGCTCTTTCGCGCTTATTCGGCGAATATCGCGCGCACAGCGTCATTTTCTGTTCTAAATAACTGCGCGTTTTAATTCTATTCGAATGAAAATTCCTGTGGCATAATTGAGAGGATGTATTTCATTTCGAAAAAATATCTAGTTATTGGTCTGTTTGCTAATATTTCATTCACAAAATCCGTACGTACACCTCCGTAAAATCCAATAATTGCGCTAGAGTGGGCTGCTATGAAATATCCCTCGTACAGGCGTAATAAAAATTTCACAATACCAATATGACCTTTTTAACATACAGCTCCTATTCTGATTATGAACGCACATTGATCTTCTCCAAAAAAGCAATAACCCCTATCACACCTCCGATAAACCAGTCGAATAAAAATCAACGGCGACTGCAGTATAGAAAATAATACTCAGCATCACTGCCCACAAGCAACCGAGTCTCCCATCAGAGCCATATAGGCGAACATCAAAAGGGCGAGGGCGCGTCGAGCCCCTTGTGCAGCGCAACAGCTGTGCCCACGCGGGTCTCGCGCGCATGTGGGCACCTCTCGAGAGTGTGGGGCTTGTTATAGCCAGCTGCAGATGGCTGATGCACGTAAGTATACGCAACAGCCCAGTCTCGCGAGATCAGCCCTCGTATTCGACGTTATCGGCTTATTGTTCGTATATAGGAGAGCTCTTTTTATATAGATGATTGAGTTTCAAATTCTAGGAGTTTCGTAAAGATGATGAGATGACAAGCTGATCATATGAGATACGTGCGATAAGTATACACGTAATATAGTACAGACACTGAAAGTCACGCATTAATCGAGCCCAGACGTGTCTAGCGCGCTGCTAACAAGTGCATAATAGCTACTAATACACCGCATGCCAACAACCGTCTATTTAGCTTAGAATGCGGAAACCCATGCATAACGCTCTACGCCCATATGATTAACAGATCGGCAATGTAAAGACAGTCTTTGACTCTGAAAGCCTTTCAAGTGCGCTCTGACGAGCTGTCTCTCGTATTATGATCTGCCCACTCGTATATTAGTAGGTGGCAGGTCACTCAACTGCATATAGAAAGCTGCTGCTTTCGTCTCTCTTCGACATATACGTATATACGTCATGATTGTCGTAACTACGAGATCAAGGACGACGGTTTTGGTTATCTGACCTGCAAACTTCGTTTGATCGGGTATCTATAAGCTGCTCTTCCGCGTGTGTTACGTAGTGTATCGCCGCATAAAACCTTGATAGAGATATCTAATTCTCGGAAAATACGCGCGCACGAGGTCGCATGCATAATGCACGTTCGTACTGTCTACTATATCTGTATAGCGAATCAAGTTCATGGACGATTCATCTCTCGGCTTATCGGGAGTTTCAGCGCAACGCTTCTGTTATAATTGATCTTCAAAATTTTTCTGTCGAGGTCTAAATATTTCAGTGCGATATTCCTTATTCATAATAATACCGACTTATATATTCCACTCACACACAGTAGTAGTCGCCGCGTAATGTCCGCAAATCAGCAGCTTCGCAAACAAACAGCTCCATTAATCTCCCACATTGCAGCAAGTTGACGACGCTTTTAACCGCACACGGTGTCTGGACAAATAAACAGAGACGATAAGACGGATCTCAGCTGTTTTCCTCAACTCGGCGTAAAAATAGCATCAGCTGCAGCGATATCGCCGGCAAAACGTGTACACACGTATTGAGAGACTTATTAGAACGAGTGTGTGCGCGAAACCGCAACGCTTGTGCGGCTTCTTCCCGTCCGCGTTGCGTCACGCATGCCAAGGCGTAACAGTATATGTATAGCGCCGCCTGCAGTCGGTCTTTTCAGTGACGAGCTTCAGTAGAAATGGACGGATACGGTTCGACGCGTCGGTATAGCCCTGCTCGTAAAAAAAGGAAAGAAAAAAGGCAGCAAACTCGGGGAAGATCAACATTCCCATTCTCCGGCGTTCGCCAGAGACTCTGAGAGCCGGCGGCCCGAAGGAGGCAACCTTGACATTGATCTCCAAGACCGAGAGATGGAAAAGCGTTCGCGGCGGCTCTCTCTCTCTCGCATTCCCCAACTTACAAAGTAGCTCGCTCGCGCGCCACCCTCCACAAGGTGTGCAGCAGAGCGGCGGTGGCAGAGAGAGAGAGAGACGGATAGAGCGTCGGCAATAAAGGGGCGAGTGTGCGCTTGTGTGCAAGTTCGGAGGAGAGAAAAGGGGGTGTGTATGTGTGTGTGTGGGAAGAAAGCCGTCGTCGCCGGCCGGCGGCAGCGGGTCTAATATACCTAGAGAAGCGTTATGGCTCGAGTCGCTCGCGCCAGAGGGTATATACGTGTGTACCTGTTGCTTATTCCCTTGTTCTATATACGTCGCTCTCCGGCGGCGGCACTTTGGCTCTTTACTGGCCTCCTTCTTGAGAGAGAGAGAGAGGGGGGGATGACGGCGGCCTATTATACATCGTCGGTCATTCGTTTCTCTTCTTTTCCGCAGTAGATATACAGAAGAGTCGTTTCCGAATCCCATGCTAATACGTCCGCAAGAATTCCGCATGCACCCTCTCGAAACACTCCTCTCTCGCGCGCGACGCATTGGCCTCTTATATAGTGCGAGCGAGAGAGCGGTGGCACGCGCGTTCCATTCATAAACCTTCCCCGGGGCTTCTCGTCCGTGCACGCGCCCCCATTATACACGGCCACCCCGTCGTCGTAGTCGCTAATGTGGGTTACCGAGACGCGCCTTCGCCTCTCTTTACGAGCCAAGGTCGTGTGTCTCCCTCTCTTTAATGTATATATACGGAAACTGCACGATCGGCGCTGCTCGATCATATCTCTCTCTATAGGATAGCGAAGCAGCTGTATATATAGTGTACTCTCTCTCTCTATCGTGCTCGGGAATGCTTGACCGCCGCCGGAATGCGGGGCATAAGTTTGCTACAACAGCGTTAGCTTTGCGGCTCCGGCTACTCAACAGAGACTCGAGTTGTACCTGTGTGCAACAATCTAATCAATTGCGGTGTGTCGAGGGTTCAAGTGCGCGCCCCCGATGTCTTTAGCAGCTGTTTGCTCGAGTTTCCGCTGCGTCGGGTGGCGATTGAGAAAATTTAACGTCAAGGAAAAGAAATAAGTAAAGTGCGCTGCAGCATTGCAGTAGTAGTCGGCTATATAACCTGACAAGTGGCGCCGCTCCTCTCTCACTCACTCACTCTCTCCGCGGCCAGCTCAAGTTTAGCATATAAGACGTCAGCAGCCCTCCTGCACACTCGGGGGGATATTACCCCTCTCGCCGTTTCTCTCTCCCCACCGACGTCGTTTCTCGCAAATCGCCGGCTCTTCCGGACGGATGTCTGCGCGGCGGCGTGTATGCACACACTCTCTACTCGCCGACTTCAGCATATGCAAGACGCGAGTGTGGGTGTCCGGAGACGACGAGGGGGTTGAGGAGCAACAGGTACACGGCGCCCACATGTATACTTATATATATAAGCGAGTCTTTCCGAAAGCTCGAATAACAAGCTTGCCCGATTCTTTATATTTGTATACACACACTTACAAATAGCCGAGAAGGGCTGGCTTCGGTTGGATTCCCGATATACGAGTCTCGATCAAGGTCGCGCAAGCGAGCGGAATTTCTCCACGTGTGTATACTGCTGTGTGTATGCGTGATGCCGGGGAATTCCGCGTCTCTCTCTCTCTCGATGTCTTTCCCACACGCAACGCGCTCGTTTTTTCCTCGCTTTATTTTCATTCGATTTGGGCTTTATTGCTTCCGTGCACGATATACGCTTATTTCGTATACACAAATAAGCTATATAGCCGGCTCGCGACACTTGCCCCTCTTCCACGTGCTCGCAGTGCAGTATATACAATGAGTATATACCCGGAAAAGCGTTCACGCACACATACCACTAATTCAGTAGTGGTAGTAGTGCAGGCTTAACCTTCGTCGCACTACACGAGCAGCAGCAAACAAGTTTCTGCGACGAGAAGCGACCCCGTCACAGCTGAGCCTCTTGTCTGCTCACTCGCACCACTCGAGCAAGTATATATATATATGCACATGCACATAGCTATACATATATAGATACGACTGGTCGCAATTCGCCTCTGGCGGCCGCGTTTTCCCCAGTCGAGGGCATCAGCTACTGCTGAATACGTGCCGGTATTCGAGCGCGAACGAAAGGGAAAACGGGCTTGCTCTGACTTGCCTCCCTTATCTCTCTATCTCTGACGTGTATATACGTGGGTATATATGTATACGCCGATATCGAGGGATGTAAACTCTCTCTCGCCGCCGCGGAGGAATTTTATTCGAGGGAGCAAGTTTCCGACGATTTGAATATATATACCTATACACATGTATACAACAACAACAACACACACATCGGGGGAGAAGATAAGTTTTAACAGGTTGTTTCCCCCGCAAAATCAAAACGAGCAAGTCACGGCGTCTGTATATAGTATACAGCATGATTTACGAGAGCGCATCAGGTCCAGCGCTTTATTATCCGCGTGAAACGACTTTCGACCTTTTATGCTCCTTGTGCGCTCTTATATATGTATATAGTAGCATCTCACCCTCAGGAGGAGTCGCCGACAGCCGATATCGCCGCGGCAAGTTTAAACGTCTCTTTGACCCACTGACCGAGAAACTTGTCGACGAGCGCGTTTACCCCGGCGACGACGGCTGAATTGCGGGGATTAGTTGCCCCCTTTTTTTTCTTTGCGCTTCCGGCCTTCGCCGGCTGAGTGCAATGTCAAGGAGACTTTTATCAACTGTGTATATCATCATCATCTCGCTCTATTGTTTACGATGAAATTAAAGCAAAACCCCGAATTAAACGCGAGAAAGAACTGCAGCGAGCCGCAGTTAATTATTCCCTACTCGCATAGTCCGACTGTGCAGCAGCAGCAGCAGCGGGAGCTAAACGGCGAATTAACAAAAGGCGCCGCTGCAGAGCACTTGTGTATAGTCCTTCGGCCGACCGCGTGCGCGCATATTATTCTCGCGTGTACAGCCTCTGCCTCTCTCTCTCTCTCTTTAGTACCCAAGTATATGCGAGCCTGTCCCAGCAACAGGTCCTTCGAAATATATGTAATACGATTCAACGCCGCTAAGCTTACGTGGAGCTTTCTACAAGAGTCTGTACAATAGTTTTATTGTGCAGCCCGATTGATTGCTTCTTGGCTGTGAGTTTTCAAAACGCTTCTTTATCGGTCTCTCAAACTGCCGTAAAATTAATCAACCGGGAGAGCGGAGCACGTCATTCGCGCTATACGTCACACAAGCGCCATCACGCCGTAAAGCTCGCTCCCGTCAGCCTTGAAAAAGAAAAAGAAGGAAAATCGATACTCACAGCTGACGCCGGCTGAAATCGTCATCGCACACACTGCAGAGCAGCGACGTGCAGGGGGGAGGGGGAGGCGATTAAGCTCCCTCCCCTCATGTGTAAAAGGGTTCTTTGGCCTTGAGAGCCGGGAGAGCTGATCGACGAGGCGAGGGCAATAAATTTCCCGCCGGGAGTTTCTCGTCGCTGCTGATGCTCGTAAAGCGGCTGCACACCGCCGCCGTCGATTGAATCGCCCTATTGGTGAGCTTTTTTTTGTCCGCGATTTTTTTACTTTAACAGCGGTACGTGTGAAAGTCGATGATTGATTGGATAGTATAGGCAAAGCTTTGTATGATTCACCATTTGGAGTAAAATTCGAACGTTATATAATATACGCTCGGAATTATCGAGAAAGCTCTCCGTTCATTATTTGCATAATAATAATTCACTGGAAATTGAAATGAGCTGTACTCGCGAGATGAAAAGTCTGCGCCAGCGATATGAAATATAAATGCTCGAGCCACTCGTCATCATCTCGGCTTCTCTTGTATCCAACTCGACTAATTAATGCAAGTGCATCGGCGGAGCTCTCAAGTGCGTCGAACTTTTTCACCCGCAGTGCAGTTTCGAGTCGTCGGTCTGAGATGGCTTTTCGCGCGGAAAATTTCGAAACACCCATTGTGTCTGCAGCCCTGAGCTGAAGGAGAAAAAAAGTTCGTTGACGTCTATAATAATACGTCTCCTAATTCGCGGAAAAAAAAATTAACAACGATAATTTAAAAATGTTCAAGGAGGAAAAATAAATCGAGAGAGAGGGAGAGCATCAGCCTACGGGCATCAGGTGTCGAAAGCGAGACGCTGCGAATAAACGCGTCGATCAATGGCCTTTGGAGATTATACGGAAGCTGGCGGTGTAAAACGCTAGGTCAGTAATATCCCAGTCTCTCTCACTCTCTCGGAGAGTTAAATGCCCCCCTGCGATCAGACGGCCAAGTTTAACTTTACGCGCTCGACTGTAATCGCTCTCATTCAGCGCCACGGCCACGAGGGATCTTTATCGGCTTTATCGGGGGCCGACCCGTATACGATCTGTGGTTCGTTGCCTTTTTTTTTGCTTTGTTTTGAACGCCGACTGGAATAGAGCAGAGGGGATTGTTTACTGGGTCGGTTCTTCTTTTTTTTTCGAATTTCGTTTTTGCGCGAACGGATAGTAGTCTCGTGTTTGCCCTTTTTTCGGAGCAGCTATCTTTGCCCGCGCTTTTCAGTAATTGATTGTCCCGTCAGTGTAGAAACATAGAACAGTTTAGCGAAAAGAAATTGTTTTATGGGAAAAGTATTGAACTCGATTGAGAAAAGGTCGTTTTTTTACTGAATCAATAAAACCGAATGTAAATTCCTTTTCCAATATTTTGGCAAGTCCATATTACAAAACCGATTCATCCGGAAAGTTAGGAAACCGGAGTCGAAAATCGTAAAGTGTCCGTTACATTATAGAAAATGATTGCGAAAAACGAAAGAACTAGCCCCCCTAATAATACACTGCACGTATATACTACACGTATTATGGCAAGCCTAGAGACCGATAAAAGTCGACCGGCGCATAAACTCGGTCATTAAAACTCACGTGCAGAACGAACTCGTGCGAAGAAAAAAAAAAGAAACGAACGCAGTCGATCATCGACAGGCGAGCGATACTCGCCTTGAACTCTCGCTTACACACGCCGATACAAAATAACAGCCGTGAATGAACCTGCCTTGTGTGTAAGTCACGAGACGTACTCGCACGTAAACAGAGAGAGAGAGAGACCGAGCTGCCATTAATTAGCCCCGGCAAGCGCAAACAGCTGTCGCATAGTCTCAATAGCGCTATATACTAGCGCGCGCTTTACTTTCATCGAGCCACTGCCGTCCGCGGCTGCTTTATGAATGACTACTCCGGTCTATTGCACACATACACGCGTACAAGTTCGAGGGGATGCGGTGTGTGTATATATAGAAGCCGACGTTTAGCGGTATAATCAAGGCCGCAGCCGGTATGTAACGCCCGGCGCTAACGGCTTAATTAGCCGCGGCGGCCGACAATCAGCGTCTCGGAAACGGGGGACGAGAGAGAGAGAGAGGCGAGAGCGCGTTCGTGCAGCGCGAGCTGGACTATATACGTGAGGGATTCGATGCAAGGTGAAGGCTAATCGATGCCACGGACCGTTGGCTTTCGTTTGTTGCGCGCACTTTGAGAACGCTCGTCGCGATTGAATCGAGTTTGAAGAAAAAAGCGCGCGTATATTTCAATCGAGAGCTTTATACGCGAGTAGTACTGTATTCTTTGTGCGCTACTCACGGTAATTACCGGTATATACGTGGTCGATCGGACCTCGCTCGGCTACTCTCCAAAAGCTCTATATGTAGCTATATATTTTTATGCTCCCTTTTTTCGCGCGCAAACCGTCGAGCGAGAGCTCTATGGAAGCGTTTATTTCACAGAATTCGAGGGAGTTTTTTGAATATCGACGGCAATTTGCCATCACGAGATCGGGTATCGTTTGCCTGAGTGTATCGATGCGCACAGTGTGTCGCTTATTAAGTTTTCTGGCACATCGACAAACACAAAAAATAGAACACGTTAAAAGTGAAAAGCAGTCAGACACGCGATAAGTCGCTTTGATCAAGTCCGACTCGCAGCCGCGGGTAATTCGAGCAAGCCGATAAATTGTACAACTCGCTCGCCGATGACGTAAACTCGCAGACCGAGAGAGAGAAAGAGCGTCACGCAGGTATACACACACACACGTAAAACTGCCCTCCTATAAATAAACTCTCGAAAATGACGCGTCGCTCGCGCTGTTACGTAATCGCGTAAACACACACATACACACAGTGGTGGAGCGAAGAAAGTCAGCCTTGATGAAAATCGCGCCAAGGTCGTCGATCTTCGCGCGCGTATCAGCTGCACGTGAGCTACATCAATCGAAACGGAGCAGCACGTGCGCGACTTGTTTGCATTTCCGCTGACATTACTCGTCGGCTTATCTGCTACTGCGGCCCGATGTTGAATCAAATGTGTGTATATATATATATCTCCTTCTCTGGTGAGCTTTCTCTCTCGTTCTCCACATCAGAGCGCGGCTGTCCTTTTTCAAAGCCGCTATCGCTTTTTCAGATATCTGGGACGGACGGAACGAATGTAATTTCAAGTTCGGCGTATACGTAATGAGGCGCGGGGTGCGATTTATTCATCGAAAATGTAGAGTTGGGCACATCGATCAACGTAAAATATTCAAGCTACAATCGCATCTTATATACACGCGAAAATCGTGCGCACTATTCTCGTCGGTCTATATAAGCATCATACCCGCAAATGCTTCTCTATTTCCGTCAACTTGTTTATTTTCGTTTGCCTATTATAATGTACTCGGCCAGTCTGTCAGTTTCGTATAATAGCTGTGTGACTCATTATTGTTACGGCCCGAAGCGGCGGGTTTAATATAGAGCGCGGAATCTCTTTCCCGAGAGACCGAGAGAGTACGTTAACCCGGGCGTCGCGCTTCCTCCCCGGAGGCGCGTCCACTTACGCAATCGCGGTTTCGCCTAATATACATATATACACTTGTGTGTTGAAGCGCTGTGTGTATACAGACACACAACGAGACGACTAATTTAATGTCGAGCTCACTCGCAAAGAAGAAAAAAAAAGAAAGACGAGCGTTTGTTTAGACGCTGACTTTGCGGACAAGAAAGCAGGAGAGCTTTCGCTTTCCAAAGTCTCCTCGTGAATGAACCGCCCGAGCGTATAACGCTCTTTACACACGTCGGCGCATTGTAGGGGTTAAACGGCTTCTCTCGCTTGCGCGGTCAATAGTTTCCCGATGCGACGTCGAGCCGATAGCGCCGCGGCCGTGTGTATATATACATATAGTGTAGTACCGAGAGATCTACTTCTCTCTCCCTCACTCTCCAAGACTTACGGAGGCTCGACCTTGCGCCATTATGTGGGCCAACCTCTAATCCCGTTTCTCTCTCTCTCTCTCCCTGGGATTGATCCCTCCAACGACGACGACAACGGCTCCATCTCCTTTAACTTTCCCTCTCGTTGTCGCGCAGGCAGATAGAGCTCCTTTATCTTTTCTACTCCCTTTCGACGATCGGGCCTCCTGATTCTTCTCTTCTACATCCTCCCCCCCTGCGAGTCAGCTGATGTGCCGCACTTGTTGCCTTTGCAGCGCTCGGAGCAAGAGAGAGAGAGAGAGATAGAGAACGGCAAAGTGAATGGAACGGCCGATAATGATTGTATCTGCGAATGTGTATAGCGTATACACACGGGGATGATACTTATCGCGGCTATTGT
Source organism: Cecidostiba fungosa (assembly GCA_900474305.1). Classification (NCBI taxonomy): domain Eukaryota; kingdom Metazoa; phylum Arthropoda; class Insecta; order Hymenoptera; family Pteromalidae; genus Cecidostiba; species Cecidostiba fungosa. The sequence continues at coordinate 50,366 of UCOJ01000498.1, read as the reverse complement.
AAACGCGCGTTATTCCCGTCTATCGCGAGGGTGCAGCGAGCTTTCTTTGTATATATATTGAGCAGTTCTGTCCGGGTTAGTGGGCCGTGGAGTATGGTTATATTGAAACCAATTGATTTTTTCACGCCTATAATCCGGACAATTCTATTCCGTTGACGTGAGTATTAGTATACAACAAGCGCGCAGTCTCTCTCGTCGCTATAATCTCGTTGGATCGATCGAGTCATCAGTAAACATTGTCGGAGAGAGAGAGAGAGAGAGAGAGAGAGAGAGAGAGAGAGAGAGAGTGAGAGTCGAACGCAATTAGGGAAACTGCATAATCGCGCGGGCGAGAACTCGATCGCTGTAACGCGCGTATAGTTTATGAATGGACCATTAAGGCCATTAGGCGCCTTCCCCTAATATATATAGTTCCGAGATTCGAGAGCCGAGTTTTACGTTAATGAACGAGAGGCTCGTGTCTTTGGCCGTGTGTGTGTGTGTATGTGAGGGAGGGGGACGAGCGCTAATTGCTTCGTCTCGGTTTTCAGGCGTAGTTGCGTCAGGTCAGTTTACGAGCTGGCGCCGGATACATTGTGTGGGTGTATTAGGCACCTGTTGTGTGTTTTGATTTCTGCATCAGTGTGATACTTTTTAACGTGTAATACAACGTAGTAAGCGCTGCTATCTCTTCTCCCTCCTTTTCGGGCTCATGTTTATCTTTCCCCTCTCTGAGAATACAGTGCGTTCCGATGACCGAGTCCCGCGCGATTCTCTCTCTCTCTGCATACTCGTGTCCCATTAGCATCTGCGGCGGCGAAACTTTTGTCAGGTTCATTTACATTCAGCCGACGACGTTCCTTCGATGTATGTATGCATACTTGTATGGTATATATACAACAACTTGCTGTCTGCATCTCTATGGCAGTGTCGCTCGCGAGATCTATATACGAGTGTAATGACCTCTAATTTCTCGTCTCGTGAACAGCGACACACACACACACTCGTATGCTATATACATATACTCCCGTTTTTATTTCTCTTTCAAAAGAGATTACGCGCTCGGCAATTTATCGCTCGTAAAAAGTAAAAGCAGTTCCGTACGAAATTTACATTCCCGCGCGCGCGCCGAGTTATGAAACGACGAGCGAGCGAGAGATAAGTAATAGCTTCGTAAACACACATATACGCAGAGTGTGTGTGTGTGTAACTGTGTCAAGGTCATCGGAAATTCTTTCGTCGACTGCTGATGCAGGACTGCTTAATTTCTGGCGATATGCCACATCGAGCGGTTGAACGAACTGCTTATCCGGACTATAGCCAGTGTGGATCTATAGAATCGAAAACAGTCTCTCTCTCTCACTCACAGCTTGACGTAAATGCATTAGTTACAAGCGAGAGAGAGAGAGTGAGATGACAGGTGTCGGTGGCGCTCGAAGCATTCCCGGCACGTGCCCGGCGGTCGCTAGATAATTTACGAAGGCGCGTGGGGAGTGAGAGAGAGAGAGAGAAAAGAGCCGCAACCCGAAGCGTTAATAGCCGTCCAGCAGCAGCAGCAGCAGCCGGTTGCACACTACACTATACTCGTGCAGTGTCGGGGGAATGAGTGAATGAATGAAAGACGAGTTTCGAGTTCGACACGCTTTTTATGCGCTCGAGCGTGCGTAACTGCGGTTTGTTTTTCTTTGGCTTCATTCATGTGCTATCTCTCCTTGTTTTCCTTCCTCTGATGATGCCGGCATGTAAGTATAATCGGCGATCAAATATTTGTCCCCGGCAAACGTATCGCTGCAAATTCGACTATCCTCTCCGGCGTGAAAGAAAAGAAAAACAGACACGTTATATAGTCGCACACACCCTCTCGTCGTCGTCTGCATATACATACGATGTTTGCTCTCGGAAAGACGAGTAAACAGAGAGTTGGAGTTATTAGCTTGACACATTGGCCGAGACTCGCGGGTTTATATGCCGACGAGTGATGTGTATATTATGACAGCAGAAGCACAGCATATTGTATCGATCTCGATTTTTTCTCTCTCCTCCTCACGCGCATTAACATAACTGGCCGCAGCAGCTCGTAAAGCCGGCGACGTACGCTCGAGTGTCGTGTAAAAGCGAAAGTTACGCATTAGCGGTAATCGAGTATAAGCAGTTACGCAAGAGAGCGATAAACTCTCCGTGTGTGTGCTGCACTTCCGAAGGTGTCTCGCCGACTAAAAATAGCGCATTAGCATTTCCGATTCCCACGTTAAATCTCTCGGTCGCGCGCGCGCGCGCGGGGTAATTGGAATATTAAATTTACGAGGCGAATACATTACGGCGCATAATCGATTCCATAAATCTCGCGTCGCCGCTGCTGCTGCTGCTTGTGATTCATCCACGCGCAGCATTGAACTCTTTGGAGCGCAAAACAAAACTCTCGGGAGCAGCGTCCGATTACATCATCGTCTGTATACTGTGTGTGGGTATGTATACACTTGTATACAGTGCAGACAAGAGCAGATATCGCGGGAGACTTTCTCTTTCGTCGTGCAACAACCCTCTTTATCTCCCTCTCTCTGTCTCTCCTCCGTCCGATTGTGCAGTGCGGCATTATTGCCGTAATCTAGGTCTAGGCGCCGCCGCCGCCGCCGTTGTCCTCGGCAGGTGTCGCCGCTTCGCCATTGTTCTCTCTCTCTCTCGGTTTTCGCAGTCACGCCACGCGCTCTCGGATGACAAAACATTCTCCGCCGCACCGCTGCAGTTGTATACTCTACCTTCTCTCTCTCTCTCTTGCCTTCGGCTTATACTCTCCCGAGGGGGGAACCAGAACCACCGTAAATCCACGTGCCTCTGCACTTTCTGCTCTCGGCTGCACTCGGGCTATTTACATGCGGCGGCGAAAGAGAGAGAGAGAGAGAGTTGATGATATTCGGGACGAGTGCACAGGTTCTTTTCAAACGGTTCATTAAGTCGAATCTAAGGGGCAACGAACTCGGCAGCAGCAGCAGCAGCAGCAGCTCATTTACGAAACAAACACAGCTCGAGGCCGCCGAGATAAATACCCGGCTTGAATTAGCATGAAGCTCGTGTGTAAACAATTTTGCGGCCGTCTTTCCTTTCCTAAGACCAATCGGACCTTGAATCCTAATCTGGATCGACTCGCGCGCGCGCGCACGCGTCCATTAGAATAACAGATCGGAATACAGTGTGTCTGCTGCTGGTCGTTCGATCGCGGCTTTTATCCCTTGGTATATATATGTATATGCTCGGTGTTTCCCCGCCTACTGGCACGCGCCCAGCAGCAGGAAAAAAGACTCGTCGGGAAAAGTCAAGTGCACGCTAAACAAATCTCTCTCTCGCTCACCGCGTGACGTCGAGTCTCTGTCAGCTGTGTGCAGGTATGTGTGTGTATATAGTTGCTGCGCGGTTTGTCGTCGGGGTCAGGTTCACAGAAGCCATTCACACTTGCTGCAGCAGTCGGGGCATAAAGAAGCAGAAGCACTGCTGGCCTAGAGGCAATAAAGACCTTCGCACTCGAAACGCGCGCCGAGGGGCGGAAACAATGCGCCGGTGCTTTCCTCTCTCTTTCTGCGTTGTTGATGCTGCTGCTGCAGGTGGTGTTGTTCTTTTTTCTTTTCTCTTTTTTGTTGTGGCTACAGCAGAGGTGTGAATGGAGCGGACTTGATGAATTAGGTATGAGCGCGCTGACGAGGTGCTTCTATTTATAGGACACTGCGCGTGGATGCGCCGTAATAATATAGTGCGTCTGTGAAGAATCGTTAAAATCGAGCGGCTCTTAGCGCTCCGCTGAATGGAACAAATCACCCGCTGCTGAAGGGGTCGACAAACCCATTTTCATCCTTCTCCAGTGTGTACACACATCCGAGTCACGTGTGCCATTATGTCGTTCAAGGTCGTCATCAGAGCCGATTTGAAAGATTTAGACTCGCAAGCGTGAATGGATCGTTATCTGCGCGCTCACTGGGATTACCGCGTCTTCTTGCGAGTGTGTGTGTGCAGTGTGACCGAGGAGTAAACTCGTTTTTATATAGGTATACACAACGCGACACACACACACACACACACACACAGCTTCATTCGGAAGAAAGTCTCGTCGGCGCAAAAAAAGAAACGCCGCTTGCAAAGGAAAACAGCTCTATCTCTCTTAATTCTGCCGGCCCGGCGAGTAGCTTATTAAAGTCAGCTGAGCCGCGAAGAAAGCGAGAAAGCCGGTAGTATACACATACATAGTAGCTAGAGATTTTAAGATGCAAGGCCGCGTCATTCACGGCTGTGTGTGTGCATATACATCACGCTCGTAACCTTTCCTCGCTCCTCGTTCATTCACACGTGTGCACGTATACATATATACATCGGCAAGCGAAAGCCGTTCGCCCATTGACTAGCTACTCATCTGCGGCGCCTCTCTTCCTTCCTCGATCGTCGTCTCTGTGTGTGCTGTGTATATATTATACACGTACACAGGGCGAATCCATTACATTACGTGTATATGTAGAGAGAGACGGGGACCCCGGGGAAATCCCCTCTCGCTGTCCTATATATTTTCAGCCTTCGGGCGAAGACGCTTTGCATACTCGCGCGCGCGACCGCATGAATATATACCGCCCTTCGATCGCCGTGGAATTTGTCGTCGTGTCGGTCTTGTTTTATGGCCCGCCGTGGCAGAGTCGTTGAAGCTCGTGACACGTCTCACGTTTGCAGTGGATCGCTTCATTAGATTCGTCGCTGTGATTTTAACATGCACAAAAGCAAAAAGAGAGTCCCCTCGTCGCAATTCATCTCTCCGCGACCGCAACTCGTTAAAGCGCCGGCAGTCCTCTCGGCCATATCAAATTGCAGATCGGCTCGCGTAAATCATTTCGAGAGAGAGAGAACTCGCGCACAATGCCCCCTTGCTTCCTACTATATACTTGAGACAGAGAGAGAGACGGAGCGAAAACAAAGCTGGTCGGAAAATAAAAGACGGGACCGAAAGAGAGTTGGCTGCAGCGCCGCGGCAAGAAAGATCGCTAGACGGAGATAGCAGGCGGCGGCGGCGGCGGTGGCAATTAAGGGAGAGCCCCAGAAGATTTCAGTCATTCCTCTCTGGGTCAAGTTCAAGCAGCGACCACCGATAAAAAGAGAGCGAATCGATGAATGGCCGAGTCAGGAGAGAGGAAAGGGAAATCGCTCTTCCGTTACTAACCGCCGATCGATGCTTTATCGAGATAACAGGTAGACGAGCCGCCGCCGGCACAGACAGAGAGAGAGATAGGCTCTCTCTGCTGCTGCTGCTGCTGCAGCACGGCGCGAAGTTTCGAGCGGCGGCAGTTTAAAGCCCTCTCGCGAATGTAGGTGAACTTGCCTGCGAGGAGAGAGAGATAGAGAGAACCGCAAGTGGCCGGGGGTATGCAGGCTGCACGTATAGAAAGAGAACGACGAAACGTATATAACGGAGAGAGAGAGAGAGCCACGTGCTACTACTACCGCCCACGTGCGTCCCCTGCGTGCGTCGTCGCACGAGCTTTTTTGTTTATTTTTAGCAGCGAGCGCGGGAGTGTTTTTTTTTTCATTTTCTACTGCTGCGGTCTGTTTCACTGTTTGCTATATGCCGATGAGATTTTTTTTTGTCACCTCACGAGCGCTTGATTTTTTTATTGTGACAGTGTAGAGCGATATCGCTTACGTAACGTTATAACTAACGAGCTCCCGCGCGTTTCTAGGTCAAGTTCGTCGCGCGTGTCACTGCGATGTGTATCTATACAGAAGACAAAAAAGCGAGACGGCTAATGAGCAGCAGCTGTCTATGCAGCAGCGATCGATGCCCGATTGAGATACGTCCGCGCTTTTACTTTTTTTCTCCCCGCAACGTCGTGTTGTATACCGAGACTTGCAGGAATCCCGTTCTGCCGTTTTCGTCGTCGGGGATATGCGGGAGCGAGACCTTTTTTGGTCTGCCCGCGGAATGTCGATGCTCTTTTATTGAGACACAACTCTCTGCGGTAGTCCCTGATTGCTCAATTAAACTGCGCTGTTCAATTCCCTTTTCGATACAGTCGATCGACGCGATGAGAAGCACGCAAACTTTAGTCCACCACACATATATATATATATAGCGACGACGACGACGACAGGGACAAGCCATTACACGCATCGAAGTAGCTATGGAGGTATGCAACAGCTGTTATCGTGTTACGGTTCGCACGAGCTGCTCGTAACTTCATATCATCGCGGCGTGGCGCCGACCCTGCAATAAAGAGAGCACGAGAGAGAGAGTAGAGAAACCCGCTGCTGCTGCTATACACACTCACACACGTATATGTATACAAAGACAGAGATAGATACGCTGCATGTTTGTGTGTGCAGGCTACAGAGTTGACTGGGTCAAGTTCAAAGCGCTTATGATAACATTTCCTCTGTGTGCGCTCCACTTGCTGCGTCCCTGCTCCTCCGCCCCCCCGTATATACATATTCGCGGCTGCTGCTGCATTCTGATGTAGTAAGCCGCGTGTTTGTGTATATATACCACGCAAGTGCGTACGTGACTCTTCGGAGAGGCGAAAGTGACGGCCCCTCGTGTATACATACCTTTTTTCAATCCTTATATATCGTTTGAAAGACGAGTCGCGCTAAAATTGCACTCACGCTTTTAAAGAAATGCCGGCGACTCGAAACTTTCAGCTATACACGATGGTATATAGGTATGTATACGTATATGTATAGAGGGAGAGCAGCTCGGCGACACTAAAGTTGGCATTGTGGGCATGATGTCACGCTCCGTCTGTATAAGCTATCTTGTGCTATGCGGCATCGGCACGCTTCGCTCGCGTGCGCAACAAGTGCGCAGCCCCGGCGAATCGGTGAATGTGAAAAGAGGGCTAGCAAGTGCCTATAGACTACCGTTCTCTCTCTCTCTGTTAGAATACATACACAGCTGCAAGTATGGGACGGGGGGAGAATCGACGGGCGAAAAAATATACACCGCGAGGGATGTGCTTGTCAAGTGCGGCGAGCGGGAAACTTTGGAAAAGGAAGAATAGGAGCGAGTGGAAAGGGAAAGTAAGGTGCTCTCGATGACACACTTTGACTGTATATACTAAAAGTTGTCGTGTTGAAAAAAGAAATATCATGCAATTTAAATTCATCCGCGCTCGCATTGAAATGCTCCATCATTCATCAAAGCGCGACGCACAGGTGTAATCTCACGAGAAAAACAGAGAGAAAGAGACACGCGAGTTCGACGACCGCTTTACAACTTTCCGCCTCTCTCGGCCTTGATCATGATTTGATTAAAGTATCCAGTTGCGACGCGATCCATCTTCGGCAGCGCGCGCGCGCGAAAAAATGCGGCTATAGCTGCTGCTATACAGTATATATACCGGCTTTTCATCGCCGAGAGCGGAATGAAAAATGAGTCTCGCGAACGAACACAGCGTGTAACAGCTTAATTATGTCTCTGTGTTGCTGCTTTGTGGGATAACAGAGTGTGTATGCTCGGGGATTAGAGCAGTATTCTCGCCGATTACGAGTGTCGTGCGCTGAATTTACGCGAGGGACACGCGCTTGTTGCGCGGAATATTTATTCGACGCTTGATGTGTGTGTGTATCTTGCTGTTTTGGCGCCGTTCGAAAGTATTAAGGCGTGAAAAAAAAGTTCCTAAAAGCTCCGGAAAAAAAGCGAGAGTAGCACACGTGCGTCGACGTCGCAAAAAAGACGGCGCGCGCGTGCGACCTTATAGAACCTTAGAGACGAGAGTCTCTCCCGGGAATGAGCGCGTCTTACGGCGAAAGCGAGCTGAAAAAAAAGCAGCAGCCGCCGATTGAGTCATAACGCTTGCTGGACTACTGCGATGCCTTGCAATTGATTGTATAATATACATATATACCTGATTCTTTCCGGTGCTAATAATTACACACGAGAGAATTTCCTTCTAATATCAATTAGGAAGCGACGCTATTAACTTTCGAGTCTGTATAATTACGCGCCGATTAAAAAGACATTAACAACTAACGCGGCAGGTGCGTTATAGTGTGCACACAATATTGTGTTTATTTTTAGCATGATAATGTGCAGTCACGAGGCGTTTCATTAAACGCTGCTGCTGCTGTAGAAGCATGAATTTCGCAATAAATATTATGCACTCGCGCGAGCAGCGCGGGGGACGTTCGCGCATAATTACATATACTCGGCAGTAAAGATCGGAATCGGCCATGAAATCATACGTAAAAGCGCTTTTATTATATACAATGTCAGCCGCCCGATTACGGCTCATCGATTACGCGCGCGCGCGCGAGAGCGCCGTCATCAAATTAATTGCCCGCAAGAATTTGGTCGATGTGTAGCGGCTGCTACTGCGATATAAAAAAAAAAATACGAGGAATTCCATTGAACACCGCCGAATAAAGAGAGACACTGCACTATTATGTATTATGAAAAAAAAGATGGTAATCGTGCAGCAGCAGCCTTGTCTGGGAACAAGTGTTCTTTCTCTCGACGTGTGTGTGTGTGTGTATAAATCGGCGTCGATTGTTGCGCTCGCGGTCGTTCAATGACCGATTATGCAAGCCTCGCGGCGGATAATCTACGCGGCCTTGCCAAGTACACGCGAGTCTTTCTCTCACTTTGTGCACACAGTCAATCGTATATATATATACGTATGTATATACACACACTGCACACAAGAGTCGACTTCTTACTCGGTCACGATTCGCGATTACGGTCCGCCCCCTGCTTCTATGCGCTGCGGCGACTATGTATTTACGAGTCTGTGTGTGTGTGTGTGTGCGGTAACGTGTAGTTATGCGTCGAGAGCCGCCGCTGTTTATCGGTCGATGATCCGAAACGACGCGACATTTGCTCACGTGCATTGGCGCGGGGACATGCATTGTTAGGATTTAAAGCGGTGACCGCGAATCTATTATAAAATCGTATATCTCTCTCTCGTATGTATATACCAGCCCGACGACCTCCTGACTCATTTCTCACGATTTCATTGATTCTGAAAGATCGTTTTAAATATACGCTCCGCATCCAATTGCCCGTGGTAATATCTGATCTAACGATAACAAGCCTCACGACACTCTATATATAATATAGACTCTCGTCTTCTTTCTATACTTGCAATAAATAAACTTTCTACACACAATCGTCCTTCCTCGAAGTATTAAAAAACGCGCACAAAAGCTTCTCCCCGGCACACCTATATCCTTCTCCCATGAAGAAAAACCTCCATTGGAAAGCGCAATAACGAGCCATACACATCGCCAGCTGAGCCGTGCCTCGGCGCACGTATACACACAGCACCGGCGTCGCGAAATAAAAAGTGCCGGGGCTTACGTAAGAACCTGCGCCGCGAGTGACTTTCTCGGGCTCCGTTCACCCGCCGCGGTCCAGTCTGCAGCACACACGGCGTTCTTGCGACACGCGGAAAATCTGCAGCAGTCGAGCTTTCGAAAATTTAAAGCTGCGGACACTGCTGTCTTGTAATTATATATCGGCTCTCTCGAAACGGGTTATCGCGCGCTAGAGGGGCTCGATTTTTTTTTGTCGGCACTCGCTTTATCGGCGATTACGCGCGCGGGATTTAACGGGCTTGTATATTCAATTAAACGCGCGTTGATTTTAATTTACGGCATGAATATGGAGTCCCGAGTATTGGATTTTTTTTTCTGCCAGGGCTTTATTGAGACGTTGATAATGATGTAGAGGCGTATAATCGAGGCGATTAGTTGCTCTTTGATTCGCCGCGGTTTCATGTAAAGCGAGATCACACTGTATACGCGCTCGCGTTAATTAGTTTGAATTTGACGAAAAAGTGAGATGAGCGCGCATTCGATTGCGCGTCGTTGAAAATTCGGAAGTTGAGTAATCGAATGGATGCACTGAACCAACTATCTATTTGAGTCAAATTTAAGTATATCGATTGGTGTGCGCATGTTCTCTGTTCACTTTTTGGTACTCCAAAACCTGCATTTGATACACTCGAATCCATCGACTTGAGTAACCTCCATGAACTGCACGAGTCAATATGACGCCCATCATGAAGCTGCAGTACACGGAGGCTCTATATCTTGCCGCTTATGCACGTCGGTCTTTTGACTGCAGAGGCAAAGTCAAGTCCTATTTACGTCGCGCCAACAATGGGACTAACGCTTACTCTGTTTTAACAAAGTATGCCTCCGAGCTAATTTCACTTACATATGGCTGTACATGTGCTACGAGCTGTTTAGGCAAATATGCGTCCTTTAATTGAATTGCTTAGGTCCAACGACGAGTGTATGGCTTTAACCGCTGCTGCTACTGCCGAAAGTGCTGGCTTTACGAGTCCCGTTGTTTGTCGGAGTTAGTCATTGGGTTTGGGGATAGGTTACTCGTGGAGAGATACTAAGTTTGAAGAACTGCGTTTTATTTCGACTGCTGGAATAGGATGGAAACTGAACGAAATAGAGGAATAGTGTCTCCTCTTCAACTTTTCCATATGATTCTGACTCTTGTTCTCCGTAAAAAACTATACTAGGGACCTCAGAAGCATGAATCAGCTATTATTGAAAAATTCTCAATTTCGATATTTTTATTCATTGAACCTAAAAATATGTATACCTTAATATTTCTCATGCATATATCCATCACTTTTTCTCTGTCTGAAGGACAAACACATTCCTTTGTCGAGAGCCCTATCCGCCATAATCAAAATCCTCCACCAATTGCCCAAAAAAAAAAAATAATAATCCCTCAAAACGTAAAACTTTCCTCAACATCAGCTCGAGAGCAAAACGAAGAAAGACAATACCGCTAACAGCGCATGACTCGTATATATACGCAGCAACAGCAGCCAATCAGCCAGCTATCGCTCGTGGCGCGCGTGGTTTTCCTTGAAGACAACAATGCGTGACGTCGTTCGCGTTCGTATTTTCCCGCCGCCGCGAGGCAACGAGGCCAGAGCGCGCGCGTTTCACCTGGCGGCATTGTGTGTTGCTGCTGCTGCTGTTGCCTTTCGACGCTTCGAAGAAAGAAAGACGGAACGACGTTTTGCGCAAACGGCCGGCGCGTGCCAACGAGAAAGTCCGACGCGGAATAACTTGGATGTGCTATGTATATATACACGAGAGCACGTGCTTCCAGGCGTTTGGAAGCTATATATAGTAGGTGCTGGGGGGGATTTTGGCAAGATGTTTGCGGGTTGTGATAACTTCCGTGTGGTTCTTTTTTTTTTGCCGAGGTGCGCGAATACGTCATCGTCGAGGAAGTGCGGCAATTGGTAAATAACGTTCTGACGTTGCATCGTATAATTGAGATCAATGAAACGTATATTTAGCATACATTTTGCAGCTTGAAATTAACGATGTTACAAGCAGCCGACGAGAGCTGCGTATAATGACGATATGTTAATGAAGAACGAAATCGATAGTAATGTTGAATCGTATATTTTATTGCACCAATGAAATTCAACGAATTCTATTATACAACGAGAAACGTAACTCGCAAGTCGTTTATTAATCGGTACACACCTGTTGAAGCTCTCACGCTTCAATCCGTTTTGACCACAGAAAGAAGTAAGTATGTACATTCCGTTAAAAAAAAAATGAGTAAGCAAACGCACGCATAAAATCTACAAATTACGCGCGCATAATTCTGACGAGCCATCCTCCGCACGCATATATACGAGAGAGAGCGCGATACTCGAACATTTTTACACTCGGAGATTCCTACAGACCAGCTCACGCAGTCGTCGGCTGCGAAAAAGATAAGAGTAGCAGCAGCAGCGTCGGCAAGAAGAAGAAGAAGAAGAAGAAAACGAACACGTCGAGTCGGGGAGGAGCGAAGGACAGAGCAGCAGAGAGAGAGAGAGAGAGAGAGAGAGAGAGAACGGCTTGCAATTTATAAGAGGTAGTAGTCGGACAGAGACGAAGAACCGCGACTGCCACGCGCCCCGTCGCAAAGGAGACGCAGCTATAATACGGGGCCCGAGGAGCTGCGCGAGAGAGATCGAGAACGTGCTGGGAGAGAGGGAGAGGAGGAGGAGGAGGCAAGCAAAAGGGAAGAAAAAGTTCAGTATCTGCCGGCTGCATACCGAGGAGCCGGGCCTCGTCGCTTTAAGCGATCTTTCTCTCTCTCTCTCTATAGAGGAGGGAGGGAGAGAGAGGGGAGATCCTTCTCTTTTTGCTTTGCCGTCTTCTCTCTCTCCGAGAGGTTTCTCGCTGATGCTATACAGCGACGGGGGAATCGGCCGCTGGAATTTCGAAAATCCACCGCGCGGAGTTGATCAAATTTTTAGCGAGCTCTGATTTAAAAGGTGGGAAAAATGTACGTTTGATTTCTTTTTTTCCTCCTCTTCTTTTTTCTCTTCCGCCTCGTTGACTGCGGGATTTTATCGCGAATTTTTGCCTCGTCGTAAAAGAGCAAGTAATCAGCGTAACCCACATGTAAGAAATATTTTTAGAACCACACGTCGTCTATTTTTTGAGATAGGAACAAAACGGTGAAGTCGATAGCGAAGCGGACCGATCGACGTGTAGTCTAATTGATCCGCCAGAAAGCGCGAAAATAGCTAACGAATGAGGCTAAGTGCAGGATGTATCCAGGTGCACCGATTTCAAAGAGACGAATAAAAACGATGCTACACCGTTGCCAAAGTCTAGTTCGCAAAGCATATATTATAACATTATACGCAGTTGACAAATCGCTTGAGAAATCTTTGCCATTGTGTACACGAGGATGAGCATTTTGCGTTCACGTTCAAGGACTCAATTAACGAACGGAGAGTATATAGTAGGCCGCGAGCATAATTATTATTATCTCGGCTTTTTTACTCAAATTTCTCACAAACGGTCCGCTGCTTATTAATCGTTGCATAACAGCGAGGCATAATAATGATGCATCTGCAGAGTTCAAGTGCGGGTAGATTTATATATACGACTGCAAGGATGTATTGACACAGAGCTGTATATAGGGGATAGTTTACAGTTAGAGAAGGGTTGCAGGAAAAATCGTCGGAGGAAAAGAGGGCTAGTCATCCGAGCGAAAGGAGGTTCCATAACGAGACAAGGTTGGGAGGTCATCGCTCGTGAGGCCTGGCATCGAGCCATGAGAACGAAGGCTTCCATCGAGAGAGTCGCCGCGTGAAAGGACTGGACACGAAGGAGAAGGACGTGTGCGCGCAGAGAGAGAGAGAGAGAGAGAGAGAGAGAGAGAGAGAGAGAGAACCGGTGAGCTGCATCAGAGCCCAAAAGAGCGAGAGAGTCTCTCTTTTCACTCTCCATTCTTTCACGCACGCACGCCAATCGCCTTCTCTCTCTCCGTTATAGCCCTTTTCATTACTCTTTTGCCCGTCTCGTTCCTTTTACTCTCTTGATATACAGAGAGAGAGCCGCGTCTCCTGGACGCTGTCATACGTTCTGACAAGGACGGAATGAAGGCTGGATTGACGCGGCGGCTGGGCCGTGTCCTTGTCGTCGGTGAGAAAGGACATATGTACGAGAGAGAGACGCCAAGTGCGTGCACTGTACTACTGAAGCTCTCGTCTTATAGATCCGAGAAGTGTAGGATATGAAGAGTCAAAAATGCTTTTTGATTAATGGATGAATTGCGGATGTCGAGCTCATTAATTATTCTCTCCGGACGTGTGTTATTTGAATAGTCGTTTCCGCGTTCTGATTCCAGAAGCTGAATATGGATGTGTATATACCAAGTGAACTTCACCGAGCGGACGATCTATCCGATATAGATTTACTTGGAGAATTAAAAAAGAAAGAAATAAAATCTTGATTGGACGCTTGAAGACAAATCGAAGAAAAAAAGTGAGTGGAAAATCATCGATATTTTTCGCAGCGCGCGCGCAAATTGCCGCGTCGAAGGCGAGCCTCCTGGTTCGAGCTCGAGGTTGAAGTCGAGAGCGCAAGTCCGAGTCAAGGAAAGGACCGGTTCCAAAGGATGCTCTCCCACCTCGTGCTGCTTCTGCTGCTGCTACTCTCCTCTCGAATTCGCTCTCAAGAATATCCCCCCTGCCTTCTTCTTTTCTTCCCTTTACTTCTTTTTCTCCTCTCGTTCTTCTTCCTCTTCTTCTTTCTTTGCTTCATCTTCCTGCGCCTCTAGCCGGTTTATCGTCTCTGTCGTCTTTTATTCTCTATTACTTCGCGCCCTCGTCCCGTCGATTACACTCGCTTCTGTCGTTTTTCTTTTCGCCGTCTCTTCGGTGCTTTTTGAAAACGTCGATTTTTAATCCGGCTCTGTGAGTTAAACTGCTGGACTTATGTATATACGCTTTCGTCTCTAGAAACTGCGAAAATTGATAAAATATGCAAATTTCATTAGTTTGATTATATGAAAGTTACTACCTGCACAGACGTATCGCGTGGTTACGTTATACAAGATTTTTGATAGTCGCAGAAAAATGCGTTTATAAAATAGCCCGGAAATCGAGGCATCTCAAATAATTATATAATTGTCTGGTTTGTATCTGCTAGAGCATTCATAATGTACAATCATTACATAGCCACTTCGTGACTTATCGAATGAATGCATTTTTCAAAACGAATGTACGTACACTTCGTTTTAATTATGTTGACGTATGAATGGCATTTGCGAGCGTTGCATATACACACGTTTATTCAGCTGAAAAGAAAAAAGGTTGCCTCAAATTATTCAGGTTATTGCCGTCGAGAGATGTGGATAAAAAAAGGTGATTTACAAACGTCGGAGAAACTGAAACAACGAGGTGAAGAGAGTATAATAATGAGTCTCCGAGCCAAGTGTATTTCCGTCAAAACAGTAGAAAACGGTAGGATCTAGTCAGACGTAGAACTGACGAATGCTCTTCACTTGCAACTTCAAAAATCACGCATACAACCCCGATATCGTATTATTTATCCCCTCCTAATACACGCGCTTTCACCACATTTTTTCGGCACGTGTAACTTCGGCCGAAAGAAAGTCCGACCTAACCAGAAAAGACGCAGAGGTTATATATTTTTTCTAAATTTAGGCCGGCAGTCGCACGCACGAAATTCCGGTCTGCCTCGTAAAACTTCCCTCCCTCCGCCGCCGCCGCCCTCGTAGCTTCGATCGCACCTTCGTTTTTCCTCCGCAGCGGCGCAGCCTCGTTTCCTTCGCGCAAAAATCGATGACGAAGGGGAAAAAAAGCCCCGCACACGTTACGCACTTACGTGTGTTTGTTGCACGCGCGCCCTCAGAATGCAGAGCGAGCACGTGAGCTGCTGTGTTGGGATGGAAAAAGGTAGTTTTTCTTCTGCTCGACCTGATAGAATATTGGAGTAGCGCGTGGTGAAAATAGCTGGAGCGGAGCATTTAAATGAACGTGATTTTTTTCTTTCCTTCGTTTTGTGAGGTGTTTATTGCGTAGGAGAAGATTGCATATTTGCTGATGATGGAATTTTTTTGTTGAGATGACATCTTTTTTATAATAATTTGAAAGCTAGCAATTTTCCTTCATTTTCTTGATATCTAACTGAGGAATGAAGACAAAATATAATCCCTCTTATTTTTACGTCAGTTACAAATTTTCATTTGATCAAATCTGAGAGCGTAAAAAATTGTTTCGTGTATAACTCTCCGACGCATATATTGTTACACAAATGTACATATATTATCCTCTCGCATGCATTATCGTGCACTGCATAATATTTCCTGTACTTTATCGCTGATAATTCATACACCCGCTGTATCAAACCAGATTCAATTTTTTAACGCGAAATTCCGTCCATTGATTTTTTTCTTTTCATTAAAGAGAACAGTTTCATTAGCACACAACGCGTGTCGTTTAAAGCGCTTAAAAACTCATTAGACAAAGCAATAACTCAACCTCTTTAAGTCAAAGCAAAACTTTTAAACGCTCCTCAATCTCTGGCTTTATAATAATAAATATAATTACGATACACTTTTCCTCGCGGCCTTCCTGCGGCGCAAGAGATACAAACACAAACACACACACACAGAGACATAGTCACACAGACATAAAAAGAGCAAAGCAAAGCCGTCGAGCTCTCTCGAGGATGTGATTCACATAGTGACGCAAGCTCTAAGGCGCGCCTGCACAACGTTTTCCAATCCGCGAGTCAGCGACTTCTCGGTATATTAGTTAATGTCGAGGAAGAAAAGTCAGCCGAAGGAGATATGACTGCGCGCGCTCGCGCAATTTCGAATTGCGCGCTCGTGAGCGTATATATATATGTAGGTACATACGTAAGTAGACGCAGCGCTCGCGCCTGTGTGGGTATTTATTGTGAGTATTATATACGTATGTAGTCGGCCGCGTACGTGTCTCGGCTCGTTTCGAAATCGTTCCTGTCTCCCTCCCCGCCTCTCTTGCGCTTATGTGTACATACATATAGGTATGTATATGCACGTATGTACATACTCGCGAGGTCCGAAAGAGACACGACGTTTGCAAAACTGCTGCTTTTTAGCCTCTCGTTGCTGGGGGGAATTTATGCTTAATCGGGCTGCTTCTCATTTTCATGGCCAATGGAGGTGTGCATTTTTTTCGTATACCCATAAATACGAATGAGCCTTGTTCACTTGATCACTCTCGTTTGGCGATTGAACTATTGTGTATACATACATTATGTAATGGAACAGCAATTTTTACGATCCTTGCAAAAATTCTTTGCTTCGCGAAAAATGTTGGAAATGTGTATCTATAAATTGCATGGAACTCTTTCCCACGGGTAGACACTATTGATAAGTTTGTACAAGAGTTCGAATTCTGCAAACGCCGATACGAGAGATCAATTAGTAAACGCACACGATGGAGTTGAAGTTGCTGTAATTAGTTGGGAAAGAAAATATCAACAGTGAATTTGTTCACATTGTATGATTTTACGCTAACAGCAAAAAATTATATGTAGAAAACAGAGCGTCATTTCAAGAAACAAATGATATTGAAATGTTTGTTAAATACCTCTCGACTGTCGATTAATGTGTCTTTAGAATTAAATTCGCGATTCATCTTTTATCTCAGTGCAAACGTTCTGAGCGCTGAAAATTGGTTCTCAATATGATCGATATTCTGATTTTATAACGACGAGTAAGATACTTTATAGTTATTCTGGGCCATCTGTTTATTTTTGACTTTAAAACAGGCTATGCGCATTATTATTTATTGGAAACCGATAGCAAATTGCAATGAATGCATTAAAGCAGGCATAAATTACGAAATTATATAACAATAAATCGCTCTTGCTTTAAATTATGCCGAAAATGCATAGAAAGAATGTACCATACTTTAATCGACATTCCCAATGCATTTTCCAAAAATAAAAACCAAGCTAAAATTGAACAAAATAAAAGCTGCGAAGTAAGCACGTAACAGTTCGAACAATATTTTTCCCGCAAAAAAATAGCGTTAAAGTGAGGATCCAAGGAAAGAAACTAAATAAAATGACGATAATATTCGAAAATATATACGGCGGGTGGAGAACGAGCTAGAGTATAGCGTGCGCGAGAGACGAGAAAGGAGATTCGAGCGACGTCGGACGTCCTCGAGCGTTGGCGCCACCGTCGCTTCGACTAACAGCAGCAGCAGCCGTCGGGGCGTCCCTCGGAGCTGCGCCGAAGTAGGTTAGGTCGATGAGGCCACGACGAGCGGAGCGAACGCGCGGTTCTGCGCAGCGGTTTCGATTCCTCTCTCTCTCGCTCGCCAGCTTTATACTGTGCGCGCAAGCCTTCTTCTTTTTCTTGCTGCTGCTGCTGCTGCGATGCCGATATTTCCCCCCCTCGCTTGCGCTCTGAAAATTATTTCTGCCGGTTTACGGAGAGCTCTATTTTCTTCGGTTTATACATGAAAATTGTATTTTCTTTCTTCTTTTCACTTGGACTTTTTACTGCTGTTTCTCTGCGAGACCTGCTTTTTGTCGATTTAAGAGTTCTTCATGCGCGTTATTGAAACACAAGTATTGTAGTCGTTGTTGACTTTTCTCTCCTGAGAATTGACGTTTTGCATTAGTTGCTGCGTTTTATCGAGGGAATACTTAAAACACTTTGCAATTATGCTAAAAATGACAGTTAATCGTCATTGCATTCAAATCCCGCGTACAATAAGTAAACACTTACTGCAAATTGGTAAAGATTTAAATTGTTATTAAAAAGTTGCTCGTAACAATTCAATATATTCAAAGGAGGAAGACGGATAAATTTTAATGAGGATAGGCATTCGGGCGTTTAAATTGAAAATTGAAATACTCCCTTTGGCTATCTATATGCTCATGAGTTACACATTTTTATTTTTAGACAATAAAAATTACAGTCGTCAAGCAACAAGAAGAAACGGGGAATAACTAGAAAAAATTAAACGCGCGCAATCGGCGGCATCAGCATCAGAACAACTTGGACGAACTTTGACAAACATGATTTAGCAAAACGTTTTATACATGTATTCTCGCGCGTGCGACTCGTTGTGTATACACAGACGACGATATATATACACACCTATACAGCAGCGCACGGAGAAGATATATAAGTCGAGGAGCGGCTTCGCCGCTCGAAGAAAAGATAGTCAACGCTTGCTTGCACGCGCTAGGCGGGGGTTATCATGTAGGCCACGTGACGTCATATCGGCGGCGACGGCACACCGAGAGCACGTTGTTAACAAAATGGCCGGCGATGCCGGCAGGGTCAGCTGATCGCGCGCTTTAGAGGATTTTTTTTTCCTTGTTTACCTTTTTGGCCCGGTGCGGCAGGTTTAAATCTGCCGCTTAATCGCTTCGTTGTTCTCCTGGAGTGATTATACTCGCGGTTATTATTTTATTGCTATACCTGCATATTGGATTCTCTCGGCGCTGCTCATCGAGTTTGCGAACTCGTTTTGTAATGGTAATCGGAATTCGCGCGGTTATCGCTAGCTGCAGTAAGCAAACTCGCAGTGTGGAAGGTAAATTAACGCAACAGGAATTAGTTGAAAAATTTTGTTTTGAAATAAAATGACCAACGATAAAGTAAACGCTCGTCTCGCAAGGAATAAAGCAAGAAAAAAAAATGAATTTGATTGATGCAGCCGGTCTCTCCCGAACAGTCGATAATTTTAATCTCGAGAAACTTTTCAATATTTCACTTCGTTCCGCTTGCTCTTCTTCTTCTTCCTGTGCATACAACATTCGAACAAAAAAAGAGAATCGACTCGTCATAACGCTGAGCAAACGATCTCGTGTCTCGGCAAAAAGCACGAGCGATACAAAAATTAGCCGTTTCCATTAAAAAATTAATGCAGTTTTCCGATAGTTTCCGAGTAGCATCAATCGGACGCTGCAGCATATAGCAGTTATATAGCAGCGACAGTTGCGACGAAGGGGATGTGGCTGTAGCAGAAACGAAGACAGGAGAGAGAGAGAGAGGGAGCCAATTCCAGCTAGAGCGCAGAATAACCATCTGTCCGTTCATCCGTCCGTCACTGTACTCTCTCTCTGCCCTCGGATAATGCTGTGCGCAGTTCACCTAAATATAACCTCGACTGCGAGAGTTCGACCCGCTCTGCTCCAGCCGTACAAGCTGCGGCTTGTCTGTATCTACTTCAAATATAAGCGCGCGCTCGTTCCCTGTCTCGCTTCTGACTGTTGATGGTTCTGTCTTTCTCGATAATTTTTTCCCCTTCAAACTTAGCATCGCTGTCAGCTGATCGCGATTTTAATCGAGAGGTAGAGTGATCGTCCAAAAAATGCTCAGTAAATCCATGATTTATTCACACCGTGTTAATCAAGTGGGCTCATTATATTTATACCTATTATGCGATGTTTGTTTTTCTAAATATAAATGTAATAATTATTAAATAAACGTACGCCAACCGGTGGTTATAGTATAATGATGCTTCTGGTTGTCAAACTCCTTGCGCATACGCTCTTGAGCGTGATTACCCAAAGCGATCTAATCACATTACATTCCCATCATCAGACAACGTCGACGTCTACAATCAGCTGGCAGCTGTGATCAATGCGTACACTGGCACAAAGACGTTGACATAACCGAATCGCATCTCGGTGCGCAATTGTTTTAAAAACAGCTTATTTCAATTTAAAAGAAATATATATCAGCCGCGCATATTTAATTCGCTGTATACGAGAGTTCTGGTCGATCGATATAGGCGCTAAAAAGAAGAAAAAATAGCGGCCCGTAACATCGCGCATTTCCCCGCAATTGTTTCCAATTTCGAAAGCTGCTTTCAGCGATTTTCAATCGTCAGCCCTTCATCGTTCGCTTAATCGAACCGCCGATACAGAGTGCGGCGGCGGAAAGTCCGAGCCACCCCCCCCCTCTCGATGTCCATTATCAATTGGTTCACGCTGTGAATTCTATGCCTGCGCTCGCGCAAAAATATATATCCAGTTAATTCGCTTCGACGTTGTGTTATTCTATGCTATTTCGAAAAGTGAGCTTTTACGTGTATATGTGGCCATCATCGTCGTTTCACGCCTCGATAATTAGATGTACCTCGATAACGACGGTAACGTCACGGGCGAGAGCTTTTCGCAAAACACCTCATTAAAATCCGAAAATTATTCAGCGCGCGAGCGCGCTTAATCCCGCTAATTTTTGCGCGCCTGGTAATTCGAGACGAAATGATGAAAAGTGATGCCTGGTCATTGTTCCCCCCCCCCCCGTCACTGCTGCATGCTGAAGTTTTCGAGCATTGTCCTTCCTTTCTCGCGCAAACTAACGCAAATTTCCGCGATTCGATTTGGACAATTGTATAACGGAGAGAGAGCCTCGACTGCATAGATGTGTTCGGTACATATAAACGTAAACAAATAACAATTGGGTGTCAAGCGTATCAATAAGCGAGTATATCCGAGTATATAATATGGAAAAGGGAATTGAATGCTATAAGAAAAACACAGCGGGCCGGGATATTTTTTGCCATTGAAAAAATATTCCGATATTCGCTGAAAAATGCATGTACAGACACTTAAATGCGGCAAATAAAACAAATCGGGAGCGAGCTTTTAATTGCGACTGGCAGTGTATCAGCTTCATACAAGCGCGAGCGTTGAACCCGCTCTCACGTACGTATAAAATATAAATTTGAATTTCGCTATTTCGCAAAAGAAAAATAGTATCGATCCAATTAGTATACACAGCCGTATTAAAGCGGATCGCACGGATCGAGTGAGCAAACAAATGCAACTCGGTCCCGATCGAGAGTCAAAGCTCGAAAATCGAGTAGTTCTTAATTATATTCAGCGCGAGTCCATAACCTGATGTAAAAAAGGGGGGTTAAATATAAGGAAAAACGCTTTGGTAAATTTCAGGCTGAAAATCGCAATGGATATATTGATAGATAAAATAAAGCGAAAAAGCAGCGAGAGACAGACAACGTAATCGAGGGGTGCACTGCACACGCACACACATAGGTATATAGAGAGCAGAGCAGAATGTATAGCGGGAAAAGGTCGGCATAATGAAGGCAGGCAGAGAGGGAGAGAGAGAGCATATCCCCCTATGCTCGCGCATGCGCAGCAGAGCGGGTGGAAAAAAATCGGCTCAGCCAGGCGGCGAGAGGGTGGCTCGTATCGATCGCGAGCTCGGCACTGCTGCCGCCACACCGCTATCGCGTGCTATATATATGTCCGCTTGACGCGGCACGAGCCGAGAGAGATGGAGCTCTCGGCTATACGAGGGAGAGAGAGAGCTGGATGTATACATATATAGGTGGGACGAGCGTACACCCCGACGACTGAAACTTCGATCGGTTACCAGCGCGACGTACTGGATCTCTCTCTCGCTCGCTCGCGTATATATATCTGCCGCTCGAGAGAGCGTTATATTTTCCGGCTTTATTTCGCCGAAAATTATACTGACTTTTACCTTATTAGGGGGGGACACTGCGACTGAATTTTCGCGCGAGTTTTTGTTCGAGGTTCTTCGAGAGAATTTTTGGGAGCGGCCGAGAGCGCAGCTTTCAACCGTTCTCTGATAATTATGTGCTCCTAATGGCTTCGGTTGAAACGTGTCTGGCTGTCGCGAATTTAAACTGTACGAATAAATAAGTCAATGCGGCCGGCGCAATTTATTCTTGTCCTCCTCTCGAGCACGGGCCTCGTTCGTTAAAATTGATTGGTTATATAACATCGATGTATAATAACGATAAGCATATGCAAAATCTCGCGCGCACACGAGCTTTTAATTATATTAAAACGAAAAAAATAGCGCCCCCCGGAGCACAAAAGTAACAAAGAAATGTAGCGATCGTTACCGGAGGAGCCGTTGTTCGTTACTCGTTTGAAAATAGAACGTATATATCCCGCGAGCATCTCATATATTCGCTAAAATAGTCGCGAAATTTCGCATAACTCGTGGAAGTAAAACGGGGGGATTAAGCGGACCTGCAGCCGAACACGAATTATGAAATCGATAAAGATTGGCGGCCGGCGGGAAATTTCGTCGAGTCCTCTGCAGCGCGCGGAATGATCAAAGGAAAGCCGAATCGATCCGCAGCTGAAGAGCGAGAAAAGCTCTGAGCTTGCAAAAAGGAGGAGTGAACTGCGCGTCCGGCGATACGAATGCCGGCAAAGGTCAGTTTTTTAAATTTCGACGAGAACCGATCGGACTAGTTAAAAAATCGTACGTTAAACGCGCACTCCAGCTGTTCCAACTTTTCAAAGAATGCAATACTCTGGCAAGTTCGAAGTTGTTCCAACTTTGGTGATCGAACAGCCTTGCGTTCAAAAATTCTTCCGACAAAAACACCCCCTATATATGTATAACACTGGCAAACGGCGCCAAGTTGTGTGTTTTTTTTTTTGAAAAACTCATAACTCCCCGCCGAGTTACCGCCGGGTGCCGTGATGTCCCAAAACAAGCGGCAAAGTCAAACACGGCGAGAGAAGCTTTCGCGCGCTCGCGCAGAATCAGTAGAAAAAGGAAGGAAAATCGAGGCCAGACGAGGGAGAGAAGCTTCGCTCCCATGATCTCCTGGGCCATTAGCCACGCGCCGCTTTGGCCCACGTGGCTGCCCCGTCCCTTATTTCCGCGAACCGTCGTCTCTCTCTCTCTTATTTTTTCGCCCCCACGTTATACTCTCGGTAGCAAGTAAGGGAAACCGGGGCAAAACCATCGTCGTCCTTCTCGCCGGGAATATATATATAGGTACTATTACATGTATGGATATATACGGTCGAGCGCCGAATATTCCGAGGCGAATATTTCGCGTGGTGGTTTGAAACAATTTTCGCCAAGTGGAATTTCAGGTGCCGGAGCTTAATTTCGCCTGTCGCCTGATTACTCGGGAATTTCATTAATTTCGCGCTTTTGGAATATTGTTGATACATATTACTCGATAAGCCCAAAAAAAAAAAAATCATGGTACACATCATCTTCGTTCAAATTTGAGATCAGTACACATGCTGTCAAGCGCATCAGTGACTCGACTGCAAATTGCATTCCGTCGAATCGACGAGAAAAGTGCGAAGGGAAATTGACCTATTTTGTCATCCGTGTATTGTCGACTTTTTTTTTCGCGCGCGCATTAAATCGAATAGAATGACTCGCACGTAATAATCCTGCTGTACTCTGCATTCGAACGAAATATATATTTATAGAAAGACTGATTACTTTATCCAGTCGAGTAATTCGATGAGCGAACGAAATTCCCGAAAATAGAGAGAGAAAAACATATATCCACTGGCGTACATAGGTAAAAATAACAACCTGCAGTTTCGCGCACACATATGTATCCATATACTCTATTGCTGCGACTATAAAAATCAATGTTTAATAATATCATACACACACACCGCGTCCCAATATCTTCTTTTCCCCCGCATCATCATTGCCAGAGCACAGAGTCGCGTGCACGTGTACGAGGCCGGTCGAGGCCGCGTGCGTATATATATATATGTATAGTAGGGGGCGCGATTTCGGTAGCTATATAGCGTCATCGGGGATCCCGTCTACCCTCGTTCCTTCTCTCCCTCGAAAAGGATCGATCCACGTGCCCCCCTCGGCTCTTTCTTTCTTTCTTTCTTCCTTTCTTTCTCCCTCGTGTATATATGCTCCCTTTTTCTTTCGTCCGAGCCAACTTCCCCAATTCGTCGGTGTGTATATATATGCGAACACACCTATATAGACGGCCGGCGTTTTGGCTTCTTTTTTGCTGCGTAGAAATAGAAATTTAACGTTGTGTATACGTTATATGCGCGAGGCCTTTTAGACCTTTTACGCAGTGCGGGAGAGGCTCCTTCTTCTTTTTTTTTGAAGGGGTTGAAAGGGGCCGATCGCTCAGAGCCGAGTCTCAATGAGGGGATGAGCTTTTCAGTTGCTCTATCTGTGCAGCATCTCAAAGAGCTTGATGTGTAAAAGTAAACAAGTAAAACAATTTCTGGCAAAGGCTACTCGCTTAAAAAAGATTGAAAAATAGATCCGGTCGATTTTGTCTGTACAGGAATAATCCCTCTGTATAAATGAAAAATAACAACCGAATTATACGCTACCGGCCTGTAAACAATGCCGGCGAATTTAATCGTCGTTCGCTATTGACGAAACGAAAACGTGCCATCGATTATGAAACTACATTAATAATAAGCCTTTAACAGCGTTATCACGTAGCCGTAACTTGGTTGCGTCGTAATGAGATCTTCTATATAACCAAGCCTTCACGCCTAGCTTTACGAATAACTTTAAACGCTCGAATCGTCGTCATCAGATTACGCAGGGGAGTCAATGCTCGGACCAAAAGTCCTTCATAATTAAGACAAATAATCGTCCCAGTTCCGGGCTCGAAGCACCCCGGAGTAATTGGGTTAAAGTCCGAAGAACAGCAGCTCGCTCGTTATATCTATATATACGATCGTTGCACCGCCACGCGGAAAGTGATTTAGTCTTCTATTTTTTTTTTTGAGCGCGCGCGCGAATTAATCGGTATTTTCACCTTTGTGTGTAGCGTGTGCTCTCTCGCTTTTTAATTAATTTCCCGCTCGGTAGACGCGGGTTTTTCGCGCTCGAACCTCCGCGAAGCGCAGCCGCGTGTGTTTTGTTTATTTAATCATTTAGCCTCTCTCTCTCCCTCTGTGTTTTATTTTAATCGAACGCGCGGAATGCGCTCGACCGGAATTTCAGAGGGAGAAAAACGGGCGAGCGATCTTTGCATTTTTTTTTTCTTCTTTTTTCGAATAAAATCGATTACTCGCGCGCGCGCGTGACGCCAAAAAGCGTTTTCGTCGCCGATAATTTATGCCCGAGATTCTCGAAATAACTTTGAAAAAGCAAGTGCTCGCGAGTGAGAGAGAGAGAGAGAGAGAGAGAGAGAGAGAGAGAGGAAATCTCGATGCTGGAGAAGTTTGCTGCAGAGGAGTGTGTATCTATAGTACGGGCCAAAGTTGAGCGGAAGAAAAACATGAGAAAGTAGGCGAAAACAAGACAAGACAATAACGAAGTGAATTAGCAAAAGGATAGGAGGCGGAAATAAGAGGAGGGGACAGGTAAATAAACGCTCATCGCAAAAAGGAGTGGAGTCAGAAGAGTATACACGCGCCCGAAAAAAAAGAGAGTTTCGGAGAAAGTCTATATAAGAGCCGACAATGAAAAAGGGAGACTTCTGGGAAGAAAAGAGAAGAGATAAATAAGAGACGAGCCGATAAATGCACCTGTAAAAGTAGCCGAAAGCGTATAGCGAGTCAGCTCAGTATAGGGGAAATTAGCGCAAAGCAGCAGCGGGTCTACGATGTGTGTATATACGTGTCGCTAATGAGACAATTCCACGCACGAGTTACTCCTACGCGTTTGATGTATAAGCGACTGGTCAGCTTCGCTAAGTCAAGTATACATGTACGTATACAATCTACATCTCGGCTCATCGAAAGATGATGAGAATCTCTTTCAATAACTCTGATAAAGTATTCATCGCTCTATTAGGGCGAGACGGCAGGAGAAATCAATGAACGCAAGTCAATGAACCAAAACACTCGTCGACGCATTCTCGGAGATTTACATGCCGCGACCCTCACCCCAGCTTTGGTATAACTTAAAGCTCTCTCTCTCTCTCTCTCTCTCTCTCTCTCTCTCTCTCTCTCTCGGCGTGTATATATATACGCGCGCATGCACACCGGCCGTAATTTCGAAGGAACCCACCCACGCAGCTGGAGCGAGAGAAATACTAGCAACGTGTCCTCGAGATAGCCCCGACCATGACCTCGTCTCTCGCGGGGGCCTCGTTAAATTAAAGCGTCGCTACATGCCCGTGCTCGCGACGCTGCTACTGTGTAGAGCCGTATGTATATATATATAGAGTACCAAACGCAGGACCGATCGATTTGAATACTCTGCGTGCAGTGTGGCTGTAGTAACGGAGTCAGTCCGTCCGTCAGAGTCGCGCGGCCGTTTTCATGCGTTATTAAGCCACTCGGCAGATCAAATGTTTGCGAAACTCCGATGCTACTGCGTCTCTGTCGCGCGTGGAATAGGGTCGTGTCCGAATGTCAGGCTGGATATATGAGTCGGTTTTTTTACTTTAACGATTACCACTGTTTAAAGCTGCGCTTTTGTAAACGGCAATATTATATACAGATACAGGCTGCTCTCGTCCGCGCATAATTTATACAGCTGATAATTTCGCCATTATACCCGTGTTCGCTTCAGCCTTGCTGATATCTCATACCTGCTGGATACGCGCCAGACGGACGTATGTATACGCCTCTGATGCCCTCGCATATATATATACACGGCGTCATCGGTACAACGTGAATTTTGCATCGACGTTATAGGCTGCGCCGCCGCTTCCGACTGACGCGTGCATGTTGTACGAGCTGCCGCTGCCGCTGCTG
The DNA here is from genome assembly GCA_900474305.1 of Cecidostiba fungosa. NCBI lineage: Eukaryota > Metazoa > Arthropoda > Insecta > Hymenoptera > Pteromalidae > Cecidostiba > Cecidostiba fungosa. The sequence goes on along the minus strand of UCOJ01000498.1, from coordinate 23,645 downwards.
CTGCTCTGAGCTAGATTGATTTTTCGAGATACGATTAATTAGCTATACTCGACGCATTGCTCTGTAGAATAGAATATCGTTATTCCTATCGTCGGTTCGGGTTAACGCGCGTCAAGTATATTATTACCGCAAGCTTATATGGCATCATCATTAGGACGGCGTATATAACATATTATTATCTCTCTCTCTCTCTCCGGCGGTTATAGTGCGCGCGTCAATGCATGGAAACGAGAATGCTTGATTAATTTTCGCGAAAACGAAGCATTAAATGCAAGGCACGTGTCTGTTTAGCGCCGAATAATCGGGGCATTAAGTGTAGCGCGCCAGAGTTAAAGTGAGCAAAGCGGGGGCCATTACATAATTATATATAAAACGCGAAATGAAGCTGCGGTGCCTCTTATCAAACCCCACCTGTAGTTACAATGAATTGCATCAATTCCGGATTTCAATTGTGTCTTTAATAATTTAATGACTAAACTAGTCGTTTCGTAAGGCATATATAGAGAAATTCGGAATGCAGCAACAAGTGCCATAAAAAAAGAGCCTATATACGAAAACGAATCTTATTGCCGCTGTTAAAAAAACGAGGCAAAGCCGGCGTGCAGAGCGGAGAGATACACCTACGCGAATGTGTGCAGTCGTCCCAGGGGTGGAGGTGAAAACGAAAGTGATAAGCCGGCTCGACTACTACATAAAAGCTCTAAACTGCTGGCAGTAGCGACGTGCTCGATATACGAATAAATCTCGCTCTCGGGTCTTGCGCGGCGTCATCCCCTGCTATATATATATATACGTTGGTATGTGTGCATGCTCGCCCCGCAGACAGGTACGGTGCTGTTGTTGTTGAGAGGTAGACGAAGGACGTACGTGTAGGCTAGTTTTCAAGGGGAACGCTCGAAAGCGCCGGAGCTTATTTTCTCGCGAACGCGACGTCATCCCGAGTATATACGTGACGTAAGGGCTGTCGATGCATCTGCAGAAACTGGGGGTTTGATTTAAAAGGGATTGAATCAAAAGTTTGTTGACGCACTTAACGGGACGAAAATTGCTCCTCGTACGAAAGCGAATGTTTTTCCAAGCTAATATAGAATAAACTTCTCGCGCAAAAATCAATTTGAATATCAATAGAAAAGTGCAACATCACACCATCGGCGCGTCGACGAACGTATATATATATAGACTGCACACGTGCTCTCTCGCAAGAGGTAGCATCAGGTAGCTCTCCCGACCGAACGAGGGCTTTACATAACGTTGCCGCGGCCTCTGCTACCCACACTCAACTCGCGAAAGCCTCGACGACGAAATCGAAAGTATAAAGCTCCGGGCGGATTCCGCACACACGCGCATGTAACACACCACGTCGCCGGTCTCTCTTCCGCCTTTTCGCGCTCTTCCGCTTTCCACGTGTGTGTGTATGTATTATATTCGATTCCGAAGACGTCTTTTCTAGGGATTTTATATGTCTGCACGTGTATATGTATATCTATATTCTGTCATGTGTATATATATGCATGCACGTGCGCGAGCGATTTCATCCGCATCGAGGTGTTGCTGATTTTATTGCGTACTTCACGGAGAAAAAGGTTTTAGGAAATTCTACTAAACTTTCTAGTCACGCGGGGACAGACTCGACAAGTATACGTTTTTTCTTAAACTTTCTATAAGGAATTACAATACGTATTGTAAAAATTACTAAACAGTATAGTAAAATTTGCAAAACGAATAGTAATTTTTGATAGAAAGTTTAAGAAAAAGCGTATACCTGTCAACCGTTTTTCTCCGTGTATCGATTCGAGAGTGTGAGAGGTTTATAGAGACGATTTTGGAAAAAAAGTGGCGGCGATCCATTATTGACTGTTCTAAGATGATCATAATATTATAAAATCAATCACACTATATATACGTTATTAGGATCACTGAGCTCCTGCAAGATAGACCCATATAATAATTCAATAGCAGTGTCATAATCTATACCTGACGCGGGATCTTCTGCAATAGGACGTAATAATCCCCTAATAACGACATTCAATAGAGTCAAGAACAAACGTTGCGGTCCCGCCGAAATTCCCGCAAACAATAACGCCAGTCATAAATCTTAATAACCCCGGCTGCCGGCCAACCAGCATCATAAACACACCTTCTGTACGAGTCCCAGCTCGCATGCTGCATGTCTCGCGGACTTTCTTTGAGATAAGAGCAGCCGACACGCGAGTAGTGCGTGAGAAAGGTGCGCTTGCGTAATGATCGCTCGCGCTGCTGCAGTTCACTTTCTGCCTATATGTGCCCGAGATAAGAGCCGCTGTATACAGGTGCAGGAGATCTTGGACTATAAGGGTCGCCGCCGACGTCTATTACGAACGAAGCCGTTTATTATTTATGCGCAGCCGTACGGATGATTGCTCGCTTGATTTTAGACTCGGTTTTGCCCGAGCTTATAGCGCACCAGCTGTATCGAGATGGCTGTTTATTTTTGCTCAATATACCGTTGACTAATTTACTTTGCGCGTTACGCAATCGTTTACTGGAATATCCCGATGGAGCGGCTGACTCCGGACCGTCGGCTACGCACGAATTTAGCGGTATTTAGAATCTGCAACAGAAGTGCTCCCTTTATACCGATAAAAAAAAGCAGACGAAAAGAATCGCCAGTCGAGCCGATAAAGCGCAAAAACCTATCGCCAAACCATCAATTTTTCCTCGATAACGTCCTGCACATCCACACAGCGGTAAAATAGTCGCGGAGCTATAGTTGTTTTCGACGGTATATACGCGATCCGCTGCTCGTCGGTCACGAGCATAATGAATCTATTCCAGAGGGGGATGCCCCTACCCCCTTCTCTATTCCTGGCATATTTGCAGCCGTGTAGCTTGTTCCACCGGTACAAAGGCCGTTCATTGTGCGTGTACGTGCGCATGATGCAGTGCGCCATCCGCGAAATTATAGCGGACATTGCGACTCCCGCGCACTGACGCTGTGTGTTTCGATTATTACTGCGGGGGCGAGCTGGACGGTGAGTAATAACGCGCTCTCTATGGGCTGGACTCGCTAGAGGGATGGAGAGATTGTTGCTAGATGGTTGACCTTGTCGAGAGTACTCACTCTTGCGGACGTGTGTCATGGGTTATATGACCTCGTCTTTAAGCTAATTCTGATGTATCTTCGTTATTTTTGTTATGTTAGGTAATATAAGGTGAAACGAAATGCCGGAGTCGTGTTTATATACCTGCGTATTGATATCGTCGAATTGTGATTAATATCCGATAAAAAATAGGCAACAGCATGACTTACTTGGAATTGAAACGGAAAAAAATCGTTATTCTCCTGTCGATGAATTATTTCACTGCTCAATGCCGAGGCGGAGAGAGAGAGAGAGGCAAAAGCATGACGAAAAATAGAAGATCTCGATAACGGGCTTTCATTTGTATTCTTGCCGCTCTTTGTTTCCTTTAACCAATTATTCATTTCTCTCTGCGTTTCCTAAGGCTTTGCCATTTTCCGTAAATTACATGCACAGCTCCGATGAAAAAAAACGAATATGTCTCGTATACAAACTGGTTGATTCTTATGCAAAGCAACTGTATAGTAGACCAGTTGTCTAATAGCAGGCTAATCAAATTGTCGCGTGAACCGCGTAAAAGGGAAAAATTGGTCCGTTAATTTGTCACAGTTCAGCTATAGCGTGATATACTGTAAGCCGATCTTTCGCTAACTGAACCAGTTTGGACTTACGCACTCTGATAAGTCGTGATATTACCGCATACTTATATGCGTTTATCACGTAAACGCATTCAAAGAAACTTTGTGTATAGTTAGACTAGCTGTAATATAAAAGCTTGGATAATTGCACCGATTACCCACTGAAATTCGTGACCTGCCAATACGAGACCCTATAGCAAATTTTACTTAAAAATAGGTATATCTCGAATTTTCTCGTAAAATGAAATCCAGCCAGATGTCTAATTCGACTTTTTCTCTCGGCCGCGGCCGCGCTGGATGAAGAGGAAAAAAGTGCAGGATAAATGGAAAAGCAAGATTAGAAAGCAATTGCAGGCATTGCTTGAGTCGCTTTCGCATCTCGAGTAACGAACGAACGAACGCGAGAGGGAGAGAGTGCGCGCAAACGTCAAAAAGGAAATAAAAGCCCGAGAAAAAACATCCGAAATATACAGGTTGAAAAGGAAAACGGAGAGAAGCCGGAAAATTACATTACGAGCAGTGAACTAATGAGATTACAGAAATCCAATGTAACGAGAAAACTGTATTACGACGAACTCGGTAATGCGTATATACAAATAAAATTTCTTTGTGCTCGAAATCAAAGTCGACTCGTAATAATCATCGCCATTGTATCCGTCCCGTCAATCACTCACTTTCAGGTCCAGAAATCAATGAAACCCTGTTAAATCAGCGTAAAAACTGAAATTACGAAAAAAAGGAGGGCACAAGAAATCGCCTGCAGGAATCCGCGTAAAAAGCGCGTATATATATATACGTAGCTACGCTCGAATTCGATGCATAAGAACGAGAGAGAGAGAGAGAGATAGAACGAGACTGGAAGGAGCGGATTATAATATAAATGAAGGCACCTTGCCCTCCCCAAGAGAGAGAGAGAGAGCCACATCCTCCCCTCACCTGAGCTGCTGCTGGGTAGAAAGGGCCTCGCTCGAGCGCTAACGAGCGAAAGAGAGACGGAGGAAAGTGCAAAAGGGTGCGAGACGCTGTACTGATGAATATGACAGATTATAATTTTACGGGACGAGAGGAGAGGAGATATAGGTGTGTAGGTATATATATATATACATCTCGCGCGATATATAATGATATAGCCCGAGAGCTGCTAATGGCGGTGGCTGCTCGAGGACGACGAGCAGAGGAGCAGAGGAGAGGAAGAGATGGGGGGGGGGGGGCAAGGCGAGCAAGTGCTGTCAAAGCAAAAAGGGAAGCTGGAGCTTCGTGTAGCTCTCTCCTTCTCTCCTTTTGCCGCTCGGAGAAAGGTAGGAGAAGAGGCATGCTTCGACATGATGCAGATGAGCAAAGGTCCCTCTTTGAAATTTCAAACTTATTTTCGTTATCAATGAATACGACTTATTTTTGTTTTCTGCCGCCCCGACGAGTTTTCATTCTTTGCGATTGTTCTTCTTTTTCTTTTAATTTTTAACGTCGAAACAAAGACCTGAAGACCCTTGTTTAACTCTAAATTGTAATTCCTTTTGCGTGTTCCTTTGTGTCGTGGTTTCTGTAAGAGAAAATTATGCAAAATGCATCAACTCTCTTGTGCGATTTTTAGTTCACCGCATTTGTAAACTTTGCCGTCTTAGTTATATTTCAATTTAAAAATTTACAGCACTGACTACTAATAATTCATTAACAACCAGTCGTTGGTTGCACTGCACTAAAGTAATTTCACCGTTAATAATTCAAGACATTTTATCAATAATAATCGTTGCACTACCTCGGCTTGATTAGACAAGACCTTGACAGTTCCATGAAATGTTTATAAAATGATGTGTTTAAAACGCGAATACAACGCAAGCATAATATGATATGCCTTAGTGAAGAGAGTACTGCAGCTCACGAAAACCTACGTGAAGTGTTTCGAGGAACTTGATGCCAATGAAGCATCAGACAAGAATCGTATAAGTGCACTACTGCGTTTCTTTTCTCAAATTGCTCATTAAAAGTCACGACGATACAGCGAACTGCTTCAGAAATCCACGGCTGATGAAAAGCTTCATAACCAGTGATCACCAAATGGATCGAATCCAAATTATAGCAAAATCTTGCATGTTCAGTTCTCAGAGAGAATCGAACATATGTGGCTGGAGGATGAAGCGATGCCGATCTTACGCAATATTATAAGCCTTAGCAGAAGGTTCGCGGAATGATATAATCAACCATACAGTGTGTGAACTATTTTATTTTCTTGTAAGTAGGTATTTGTATGTATATATTTCTAAATCATGAGAATATTTTGTATAAACTGTGCAAAGCTATCGATAAATTTTTAATAAGTTAAATTGTAAGCAAAATAAAATATGAAAAAAACATTTCTCTGTGACCAATTGTTTCTAGTCTGCTTTGATTGCAAATATTGCAATATATTAATGTATTGATAACTGTGGAACTTTCCATTCACGGATGCATTTACGCGGTATGAACTGCGCTGATGATTCTAAAATAATCAATGCGCACGTCGTATTCATTAGTCGCAACCGTTGCAGCGCATAGAGCGACATGATAATTTAGTACTTGATCGCGTAATAAATGCCGAATTAAAACAATTGCAGCAGTCGGAACACGACTATCTAAAACAATTGCTGAAACTAATAAATTGGTTTACCTCAGCAGTCATTCAACTATTTGACTTTGCAAAAAAAAAAATACAAGCTTGAAAAATCGAATAAGCTTTTTCCACACATTTACTCCATAATAAAAATACACGCGACTTCGAGAGCGAACCGGAAAAATCCACGAGCGTAAACCAATTTCCTCTCTCATGCACAAGAGCTGCTTTTGCCGCGACTTTAAAGCCTATTAATTTTCTATAAAAAATAACCAGAGTCTAGAAATTTTTTTTCATTAAAATCCATTACAAAACCTGTAAAATATCGCGATCGAGAAAAAAAATCCCCGTACATTTTTCCCGTAATTTTTGCCTCCTTACACGCGCTATATACCAACGGACGGAAAATACGCGCGCGCAAAGTAAATTTCCACGTAACGCGCGCTCGCTCGCGAGCATTGCCCATCGTCTCTCATTCTCGGAAAACACATAGTCCGCTGCACCCACACACAGCCAGAGAGACTCGGGATCCATAGAGGTGAGTCCCTCTCCACCGACCTCACCCCACCCGTCCTCCCTCGATTCGATCCTCCCCGACCTGGTCCACACCCCTCTGCACATCCGCCGAACTCGAGCTAGCGCAACCTCGCTCACCCCCCCTACCCGTATATACTACTACTACTGCTACTATTACTACTAGTACTAGTACCAGTACCTCCTCGTATAGATGCGCGAGTGAGAGAGGACGTTACCCCAACCTCTCGACCGCGAATTTCAATTTGTTATTTTTGCATCATTTTACCTCCCCTCGTCGCTGCACTCCCGCGACCTCCTCCCCCTGCTTCATCAGTGCCCCGGCTCTCTCTCTCTCTCACTCACTCCGTGTGTGCGCATAGCTATAGCTGCGTATGTATAGGTGCGCGTTCTTTCTAACGTGCAGCACGACGAAATTCCCCGTTTATTGTGCAAAAAGTGTTGGAAAATTACGTTTTTGCCGGCGCCTCTGCAGCCGGCAAATCTGCTGTTAGTCGTCGGGCTTTTCGGCGTATTTTTCTTTTTAATACTTGGAAACCGTTGTGCAATTCTTCTCGGGTTTTTCGACTTGTTTCGTACTGGAGCTTAATTAGCTGACATCCAAGTTAACTGAATTAAAGCTTTTTATGAAGCTTTTCCTTGAAGTAGCCCCGGCCGTTTACATTGCTAATTATTATCACTTCAAACTCGCTAAATCGCGGCTCCTGTAATATATAGGACGGCGTGACATTCTTCGGATGCTCGCGGTAACATCGATCCTTCAGCCTAATTAATATATGTAATTCGTATAATTAATGTTATCAAAATATTTCCGTGTGTCGTTTGTTCTATACATTGCAGGATTAATGTGTGGATTGTACAAAGAAACTGAAACAGTACTCACGGTAGATCTGCCGATTTTTATATTCGGGAATATAATTTATTGTACTTTAGACCATTAGCACATAGCTATGGCATCGGTTAATGACTCGTCAGAGTCGAACGCGTAGACCATTACTCTTGCATCGAAGAAAGCTCGCGAATGAAAGTTTCATCCGCTCCGATGTGCGACTTTTGACGAAACGTATACACGACGTCTGCATCTCATTAGCGAAAAGTGATAGATACTCGTCTCGCGGCATATAGAGAAAGTTATTAACTTTTAAAAAAAATATCGAAAGCCGGCGTATCGAAGCAGTCAAAGAAACCTAGATTATTTTTCAAACTATTTCGTCTATAACCGCACAAACAATACAAAACCCATCAAAAATATTCTGCCTTTTGTCAAGCTTTCACGCGCATTTCCCCTCTCTCATCCTCTTTCTCTTTTTACTCTTCGCACGAGCAACCGTCAGCAGCGCGAAAAGCTCCGTTTCTCTCCCAATTTAGACCTGAGTTCTCTGTCGTGGCGGTCGGTGGAAATACGCGAGAGAACAAAACGCTCGCGCGCAGTGAGAAGGAGAATTTCAGCGAGAGAGAGAGAGACGTATATAAATATAGAGAAAGAGCCGAAATTCAACTAGGCGAACTCGCGAGACGAAGAGAGGGATACAGAGAGAGATAGCAAAAAACAAGAGACGGAGAGCTAAACGAAAAGCTACAGGGTAGAGGAGAAACGCGCGCGAGAAACAGGTAAAAACTACGAGGGCGAACTGTGCGCGTCGACTATAGATGCGATGAGAACAAGAGAAAGAAAAGGATTATCGAGGCACATACAGGAGTGGGAGGGAAAGGAGGGGAATGAATGAGAGCACGGCTGACTTCGGCAACGACAGCACTTCTGCGAAAGCCATTGGATTATTATATTACGGAGCTGCGGGAGGCAGGAGCTTTTTCGCGAGCTTTTCCCTCCCATCAGCTGGGGGATGAAATTTTGACGACGACGACGGACGTTTTTTTTATATATATTATTCATCCGAGTTTCTTTACTTATTCGCGGGATTTTTAGTGAGCGTTTCTTCGTTTGTAAACGGGGAAGCGTCGGGCTTGAGAAAATTATAATTATTATATCCAAAGATATCTGGAGACAGAAAGAATTATACGAAAACGCCGTTCGACACAGAAAGAGCGGGGAATCACCGAAACGATCTATAATCCATAGCCTCGTCACCCGTTCCCTCGGCTTTCTCACGGAAAGCGTCTACTGCGACCAATACCTCGTCGCTTCTCTTCTGGCTTTGAAAGCGCGCGCCCCTCGTCCTTTGTTCCACAACTGCTACGTCCCGAGGGACGACCAGACTCGCGCGTGAATCTCTCCTACGTCGGCTCATCATTTTTGGATTATTGCTCTTTTCAATTTTCATCCTTTAGCAAGCGTGGTTTGCCTTCGAAATCGTTTGCTTACTCGGGCAATTTTCACCTCGTTATCTGATTATTTTTATCGCAGGTGTGAGAGATTATTGAAGCGCGTCTCGGGTCGTTGCGAAATGAATGACGTGTGCGCTTTTATGCTAATGTCGCGCCGGGAGGTGACCGTGTATTCTTCGCTTTTTCGCACGCTGCTGAGATGAGTCATCGATCAAAGAATAGCTGCGTACTTCCATGCCGTATGAGCTCGTTTTTTGATCTGCGTATATCTCTAAGAATATATACCGATATTCTTGTATAGATTGTCTTCTCTGGTGAAAAAAAAATCGAAGAGTGTATAAATGATGTATATTCAGTTACCGAGAAATCGAATATTTGCCACCTCTTTTATTCGCCTCCTGAATTATTCAATCGCTATTGCTCTAACGTGCATGCATTTTTTAATATTCTATAAACGAGCCAATGCACCGTTCTGCATTTCTACGGAAAGTGCTTATTTAAAACTCCCGCTCAAACAAAAGCTCAAATCAAGCCTCCGTCAGAAAAAAACTTGCCAAACTCATTACCGCCTTCCCAACTAAACAATCATAATTATTCATCATAAGAGCATACGCGTTCGCCATCGCAGCCTTTCTCACTAATCAGCAGCGGTGGCGGCAAACCCATACACATCGAGCGTAGAACTCGACTGCGAGAAATAATTCATAGCGCAGCGCCCGTCCAATTATCGAAATTCTCTATTTTCCGAAAAAGTTTCCCGAGCGCACAAAAACCCGCCGCTGGTAGAGAGAGAGAGAGAGAGAGAGAGAGAGAGAGAGAGGAAAGACAGAGAGGGAGAGGAGCTTGCGCGCGCGCACCAGGGAGCTTTTCAAAAAAATCCACTCCGCTCTCCTCGTTTTTGCCTCTCCGCCGCGCCCCTGCGCGCTATATACTCCCCCGAGGATAGCTGAAGCAAGATAAAAGCGAACTAGAGAGAGAGAGGGCGCGAAAAGTCCCGAGAGCAGCGCTTTCCACCCCTCGAGCTTGCCACTACTCCAGCCTCGCAAGTTCCGCATTGGCTGATGGGCTGGACCAATGGCGGAGCATCGGAGGATAGTGGCGCAGAGCTTGCACACGTGGCTGACGTATGTCCGAGAGGGAGAGAGAGAGAGAGAACCGGCGAAAAACGCTCGAAAGCTCTGCGCAAGCTCCCCGGCTAAACTTTTCTCCTTCCACTTTCGCCCCCCACCGCTGATGCACCTCTCTGTTTTGCGCGCTCGGATGATATATGTTTATATCTCTCGCTGTGATCGCTCCGTCCTTTTCTAGACGCTCGAGCTTTCGTGCAAGCTCCGCGTTTCCGCGAGACGAGTTGCCGCGGGCGTGACATTGTTGACGGGAGACCGGTTGCGACCACGTGGATCTCTTATCTCTGTCCGACGTAGGAGCTTGATGCTGCTGTCTCTCTCGAGGCGCACTTTTTTTTTCTTCTTCAGCGTTTAGGGGGTCTGCATGATCCGTTTTTAGAAATACCCCATTTCGAGAAACAACCTCACTTGCGATATAACTAGGACACATAAATTTCTCCTCTGCAGACTATAGACGCAGTTTGCGGAACAAAAAAGACTGTTCTGCAAAGACAATGGTGTCGAGCTTAAGGCTGCGGATAATTTTTTCGAAATTTAGTCCACGATCCGGTTGCAAGTCGTCCTCTGCCAGGACACGAGGCTATATATACACCCAGCCGCGCCAGAATTGTCGGCCTACACCGAAGGCCAACAGCAGCAGCAGTAGCACACAGCTGTGAGTGTGTGTATGCCGCAGTCCCGCAGTGCAGTCGCCGGCCTCATTGTGCAGCCGTGTTCCGCTGCCGCTGCTCGTCCGACCGATTTGTTCCAACTTTTAAAAGGGCTTTTTTCAAATTTTTTTCTTTCTCTTTTTTTGTACGATTAACTTTTATGGTTTTGATGGGAATTGTTCGCGCTTTTAATCGAAAAATATTCAAAAAGACTGTCGCAGGGATAAAATACTTATATACACGTGTTTGGAGATAAATATTTGCGTTTATATGATTGCCGTTTTTACTATTTTATAATATATGATTCACTTTTGATCAATCGGTAAACAAAGTTTTCGAGCATACGATATGCAGAAAAGTTGACCACTTTTCTAAAGTAACCATGTTTGCGCGCAATTATGCATGCAAATGTTGGTTCAATATTTTACGCTGGCATGGACACACGTAAACGTGTAATCTTCTCTGTTCGATATATAGGCAGAGATAACGCTTTTGGAGTAGATGCGCTAAAAAATCTTATACAAATATTCAAATTTAATTTACCGTAATACATCTGAATACAACGGATTCATTCTTTACAAGTATTGTGCACTAAAAATGCGAGAAAAAGCCGAAACAGAAGAGAATCAGCTCGACGAAAGAGTCGCAATAAACGTTGTCGGGAATCGCACAAGTGTAAAGTCGGTATATATGATCAAGAGGATAAAAGGATTTATAATGAAATCCTCAGGCATCACTTGACAAATAGACTTTTCCCGAGGTACCTAATTCAGAAATCTGCTCTCTTCATTTATTTACGCATACTAATACAGCGGACGTGTAGCTCTGTTACTTTTGTAACATAAAATATTAAGTACAGTGTTATGTTTTTCGGCATCTCACAATTGAATTCTCAAGACGACTCGGACAGCTGTTTCTCATCTGGCGCCGAGAGACATATCTGCGGTACATCGATGAGGGTTAGCTCGCAGGGGGGTTAGATCGTGCGCACGCGACCGGCCGATCACTGACGGAATCATTCTACTGCGAGGCATCGCTTGCTTTGCTGCAGGTATGCGATCGACTGCTCGCGATATAGGTATCGCGTCCTGTCGATCTCCCTTGATGGATTTCCCCGCCGAGTTTTGCGAGTTTATTTCGACCAGCTGAATCGGCGATAAGAGCGATGTTGATGGATATTTTTTTTTTTTCTAAATTAAATCACTTCATCCTACTCCCGTATGTTATACATATAAAGAGAAAAAGAAACAGTAAGACGCAGATTTGGACTCTCGGGCGCCAGACTACTCGCTTGTCCTTGGCTGACTCGCGAGCGGTCTCTCTCGACTAGGCTTGAGAGAGAGACCGGCATCCTTGACGGATCAGGCTTTTTTTTTGCCTCGGAGACCGAAGGATTTCGCCAGCGCTCAATGTCGCTTATGTAAAAGCCGGCTCGATTTTTGGCTTCGTTTTGTGAAAGTGCTTCTGGCGCTGTATATAGATATGTCGTTCTTTGTGGTGGACCGCGTAGCGAGAACGACGCGAAAAATATCGGCTGAGATAAAAGTTGAAAAGAACAATATACGCCGAAAACTTTTGCCCCAACTCTTTAAAAGTCGCGCGTTATATAGGAGAAGTCGGCAAAAGTGTGTTGGACTCCTTCAACCGGCCGTTTAAAGCTCGCAGTTATATAGTGAGAAAAGCCAGCGGAAGTGGAAGTTGATATTTACGCACTTGGCCGATCTTGACCCACAGAGTGAGAGCGAGAGCAGTAGCTTCGTCTTTGCTTTTTGTTCCCTTTCTCTACGGCGGCGTGTAAGCCATCTATCACGTGGCCCACCTGCTGGCGCCGCCGTTGAATCCGCGCAAAGCCCGACGAAACTCGGAAGACGAATAGCGAGATGAGGAGCTACTCGAGAGCCATGGAATAATTGGCTAATGAAAGTCGCGCCTCGTTGCTCGACGTTCATATCGCCTTTTTAACGCAAACAAACGAGCCGTTTTCACTTTCATCGGAGTATAGAGAGAGAGAGAGTGCATTCTGCGTGCCATCAAACTCTCTCGCTGATAAAAAAACAATGTCCATAAAGTTTTTAATCGTCCGTACACTAACAATTTCACCTGCGCATCGGAGAGAATCGCGCGCATAAACTGCTGGGAGAGAGAGAGAGAGAAGGGAGTGTCCGAAGCGACTATTCGAAGCCGAAGTGTGTCGTATCCTCGAGTCTGTAAAGTGTGCCGTGCTGGCTCTTCTTCCGCGCGTTTTCACATGCGTGTAGCTTGTTGCTCTTGTAGCTCCGAATGTGCGACGTTGGGATATGGATGGCTAGCGAGCTAGTATTGAAGAAGAGCCTACATAGCTCTGGAATTTTGCATATTTTTGATGAAATTCACGAGAGAATAGGTGGTTATTTTTACAACGGAATAAAAATTCTATTAGGTCCGTCGGGTAAAATTCGAAAATTAATCGACACGCATTTTTCGTTTTCTCAAATAATTGAATGTTATAAGCGAGATGCAGCAAGTTGAAAATTATACGAGCGACTCTACAACTACGAGCGTATGTTAACTTTGTTAATATTCCTTCATTTGAGAAATAGAGCTAACAGAATTTTTCACGTTCATTTTGATTCGCACGAAAAAATATATGCTACACTGCGCAGTCGATCCTCGGAGTACGTATAACGGCGAAGCAGCGGTACAGCCGCAAGCACGTGGACACACACATTTTCTTCGAAAAAGAAAGAAATACTATATAATATGGGTTAGCGGTGGCAGTACATAGAGAAGCACATGCAGAAACACGTGTCGACGAGAAGCGGAAAACTTTTTAAATGTGCGTATATATATATATATACACTGCAAGTACGGCACGCTCGAGTGCACACTCGGCGAATGTAGACTCGGCAAGCCACGGCTTTTACATCTCGCTAATTATATATGCCGGGATTCGCGTGGCGCTTGGAGCTATGGGTCGGTTTATCTGCCGTTAAATCGTTTTTACGCGCGTTACAAAGTTTAATTTTTCAATTGTAATACAACTGCAAAGCAAAAAGAAGAAACACGGTGTGTATTATTGTGTGTCTCGTCATGAAATACAGTAGAGCAGCGTAAGCAGCGTCGTCCGGATTCAACAAGTAGAGGAGATAGAGGACAGCTGCAGCTGATGAGAGTAGCTACTGCTGTGGAATTCAGCTCTCGGCTGCAGCGGCGGCGGCGGCGCAGAGTTATGTATGTATAATATAGGAACGCCGCTGCATCAGCCGGTGTATACTGCATCGCCAGCAGCTCGAGAGAGAGAAGGAGGAGGAGAAAAGTAACGCTCGTTGGTTGGGAGAGTATAGCTGCGGAATGCGACCGAGCGGGCAGCCTTGAGCTGGCCAGTAGTACGAGTCAACATACGGCGAAACACTTAGTCTGTTCTCGCGTAGGGTATCAAGTATTTTTGGGATTATTTTCGTAAATACTGTATACTTGATTACACCAAGATTCATGACTCCCGTTTTATACCTATACCAATCTCTCGGCGGCAAACAAAAAGCGCGTCTCTCGCTTAAAATTTACACGGGCAAACAATCGACATATAAGCGCAATGAATTACAGCGACACGCACTCAATGTCAACGATCCGTAATGAGCGAGTTTGCCGAGGCGTCACGTCTGCAGAGCGCACTCGAACAATGATCCCCCCTGATAGAGAGTATTATAGAGGGGGAGACACGTATAACGACCACATACAGTCATTCGATAGACTCGCTCGCTCGAGAGAGGAGCCCAAAGCGTCGTAAAACTAATCTCGAGAGTGTGGCGTAATGCCTCTCGCGGAGTGACGACCTACCTCAACAACAATACGCCGCTGCTGTTGTCAGGGTCGTCGCTTAATCGTTTCCCGCAGTTTTTCAGCTTCTCTTCGCGCCGGCGAATGAGAGTAGGCTGTACGACACGATCGTTACGACAAAACAAACACGCCATTCATCAAACTTACTCCGCACACCAGGAAGAAGAAGAAGAGGAAGAAAGAAAATTCATCGCGGTTGGCAAGCTGACAAATATCTCTGCAGAGAGTCAGTCACTCCATCAGCTCATTCATTTTTCTCGAAAGAGAGACCGTCGTGATGTAGCCTACGGACAAACACCGCACACACACACACACATCTGTTGCTCCTTTTCGTCTCCCTCCGTCCATGCATTATAAATCTCTCTCCAAATATCTCGCATTCCGCGTATACACACACGCGGCACGCGACGAAAAAAAAAACGAGAGCGTTGCCACCGGCGGCTTCTCTCATTGGTCGCTCGCACGTGCTCCCGTCCCTTCTCTCTCTCTAGTACGCGGCTCATTCATATCTCGATGTCCCGCGCGACGTAAATTCGTGATGCATAATTCATCGCGCCGCGCGCGCGCGAAACTAGTTCCGTCCTCCGCTGATGCAGTGATGCGCCGCACGCGAATGGAGACGCTTAGCGCATTATCGCACCGCTGCGCGGACTTTGCCAGCTCTTTTTTCGGGATTTATATACTTTTGCGGGAATGTGGGCCAGTAGTGTATTAGAGATGGCTTAATTTTTCGAGCTGCCGAGAGGAGGATCAATTAACAACACCGTCGTAATTTAAAAACTTGACTCGAGCGTCGTCGGCGTCGCTGCACTCGTAAAACAAAGGCCCGAGAAGAGTGTGTGGTGACAGGCAATAAAAAGCGAAAGTGGATCGAAGGGTCTTCGACCCGATCCTTACATATGTAAAATACACAGCCGAAGGAGGGATTAAGTCACCGGAGACGGGCGAGTACTTCCGTCTCTGGAAGCGGCGGCATTTATCCCCTCGAACTCGGATCTTTTCAAAAGTCTCGAGAGAGAGAATATATAGGTATATAAAGAGACGGCCGATTGCCGCGGGGAAATTGATGGGTAGAGACTCTCGCGTGTTTATTCACTTCATTAAGCCACTTGGCCCGCTGCCTCTCTCTCGGTCAAAACAAACGCTCGAATTTGCATGCTTCCGATCGCCGCTCCTTTTTTTCTCTCTCGCAGAAAACGAGAGTGTAGCGCGAAAAAAAGCGAAGGTTCAGTAAATCAGAATCGATGAAACAACGGGGGCGTAGATGATCGCAGTAAGATAAAAGGATCGATGGCCCATTAAAGCCCGCAAAAAAAAGACCTCGACGGGAGGGTTGCCCCGACGAGTGAGCGAAAGAGAGGAAAGTGAAAAGAGACACTCGATCGTGGCCAGCAGAGTAGCAGCAGCAGCAGCACTGCAGCAATAAAATCTGCCTGCCGCAGTGGAGGCTAAGTGGCGGAGTTTCCGCGGGGGCTTTAACGAGAGGCGCCACCGATATAAAACTGCGCGCGCGGCCGTAAATAGCGCGACGTTGCGGGGGGCTTTCATTCATGAAGCTAGAAAGAGCAAGAGAGAGAGAGAGAGTTCGGTCAACTCGGCCGTGCGTAAAGGGAAAAGTCTTTTTCGCGCCGGGCTTTATGACCGGGTCAGGGTTAAAGAGATGGCCGCCCTCGGCTTATCCCCCTACTGCTCTCTGGCTATATACTCTCTCTCTCTGCTTCTTCGCTCCAATTTGCGGAAAGTCCTTTGCTTTCTTCTCCCTTGCTACTGGTTTGCGGCACGACCCCCTGCGAATTAATTGAGGAGCTGCTGCTGCTGTTTTAACGGGGAGGATATTTATGTCGTTCCACGCAGCTGCTGCTGCACACGAGACATGCGGCTTTTCGAGGGCACTTGTTGATCTTGCGAGTGCGTGTGAGCGATGACTTTTTTTCTCAAAAGAATCAATTGAGAATCAAACAATATATTCCACGCGCGATATATTTCCTCGATCGCTTTTTCGCGCAGCAGCGCGACTTCCAACTTTAGAATGTCTTTATCAGCGCGCGGCGAGCGATAAGAGCGTCTTATCTCCTACAAGACTCAACAAGATAAGAGAACCTCCCGGATGAATACACCTTCTTCTCTCCACACGTCTTCGTGCGCATCTTCTCCGCTGCTTCTTTGTCGGGGAACACGACGAAAAAAAGAGAATTAAACGACTCGTTATGCAAACGTAAACGACAACAAGCTTTTCCCCGGCATCTATATATCCCTCGTCGTCACGCGAAACCCGCTGCTTATCGAAATATTTATTTTATTCGCTAATTAATTGAGTAATTGACGCTAGATTTATCGCGCTGAAATTCCCCTTCGATAATATTGATTTTATTACAATAGCTGGCTGTATAGTGATAACGAATTATTGAAATATTATCTCGTCTAAGCTCTGTCTGCAGCTCGTCATTGAAATGCCGTATAAAAATGACGAGCAAACGATTAATACTGCAGAAAGCTCTGTATAACGATAGAAAAGATAAAAAGAAGCCTTGATTTGACAGCTTCGGATTGACAGAGTGACGAGCGGCACGCGCGCGGCTGAAAGCAGATCATCACGACTCGCCCCCCCATCAGGAAACGCCTGTAACTGCGAATTGCGACAAGTGGATTCAAAAGACTCGATAAAGAGGCACTAGTGGCCGTTTCCTGACAGCCGCAATCAGCAATCAATATAACGCTGCGCATATTCGTATGTACGTCATTGTTTCTCCTTTGACTCCAAAAAAAAAAAACGAATATTTCGGTCCCAGTTGCGCTATTATCTAACGAGATCTCGATCGACATCGTCCATCAGATAATTGACGAGAGATAATCGCTGGACCGAAAAAGCTAGCCAGACGACAAATCGACGGAAGTCTCTCCTTCTCCCTCTCTCTCTCTCTCGGCTGTTATCGAATTAGCCCCGCAGTGCATCTCCGTCTCTAATCTACATAAAGCGAGTCTCTTTCGGCCGTTTTCTCTCACACCCGCACACGGCTGCAGACAGTCCAGACGCTGCACTGCACAGAGAGACGTGCCGGCGGCGTATAGCGCGTTTCAATGCCAAGGTCCCTGACACTTTGACAGCGGCGGCGACATCGACTCTATATATCTCCCACGCGCCCGTCTGTCTACCGGTTTCGCCGCCTCGTGTTTGCGTGTCTATCTCTCTCTCTCGACCGCAAGGTGCAGTCTCTCATCGGGACTGTGTATACCTATATATGTATATACAATGGCATGCTGCACAGGCTATCGACACTCCGGCTGCTTTTTAGCCGTCTAATCGGTAATCCCGATCGCCCCGACACCTTGTCTTCCACTGCACGCGCGAGATTGTATTGTTTCAATGTATGCACTTGTCGTTGGCTTTGGGATTAGCCGCGAGGGTATCGCACCTCTTTAGCGCGGAGTGTCTGAAATTTTGTTTCCTCCTGCTTATCGGGACTGATAAGCCATTATTCTCAAGGCGGATATATCTGTAATCCGCGTGTGGGGCTGGATTATTGCTTTGTTTGTATAGCTGACTTTCGTCGTCACGAGAGCGAACTTTGTCATTTCTCGATGCTGATTTTTTCGAGAGGTGATTTTTTATTACGTCATGTCTCAGAGACCGAATAGATAAATTGAAAAAAAATCGTAAATTGCAGATACTCGATCGGTAATAATACAACTAATTAGTCATTCGCATGCAGCAGAAATAACGGAACGATTTTTGGTCTAAATATATGCTCCACCGAAATTTCAGCTCGCGCGAGGTCGTATATGCAAAGCAATGACTGCATCCATATTTTAAATTGTTTGCAAAACAGCTTACACGGCTGCCATTTTAAATTATCCGCAAACGATGTATTATTTCGACGATTTACCATCGGTACACAACTTTGCTAAATTTCCATTACAATGAAACTCAAAATAAAACGCATTTTATTTTTAGCTACACCCCGAAACTTGCTCTATTATCAAAATTGAGAAGAAAAAAAGACGAGTCCAAATTGGAGGAAAAAAATCGGTAAGAATTTCCAAGTTTTTACCTAATAATCTAGCATACATGTGTATTATAATACGCAGAAAATTGTTTGCGCAGAGAGTCGTGCGCGCAATAAGCAGCAGCAGCGGCAGCAGCATTACGCCGCTCGGAGTCTCGTATATAGCAGTTCTCTCTCGCACACACCGACTCATCGGCTGCATATACGTGTGTATTATACGTACGAGCAGCAGCACACTGCCAACTCTTTCTGCGCCTCATTCCTTCTCCCTCTCCAGCTCTCTCGCTATTTTTTGCCTCCTTCTCCTCCTCCCTCTCGCTCCTTTATTCTCGTTCTATCTCTCTCTCTCTCCCCGGCATCCTCTGTCTTTTTGATCGTCTTCTACCTCTCTCTCTCTCTCTTCCTTTCCACGCGGCACATATTTAGAGTCGGACTGGTAGTGGAAGCCTGACGCTGCTGCTGCTGCTGGCTTCCTCCTCTCTCGCTCTTTCTCACGGTCTCGCTCTGCTCCTCTGTCTCACTCGCTCGAGCCGCTCGATCGAGGACTGGATGGCTGCGCCCGCTTTCTTGTGCTGCTGCTACTGCTGCTCTGCAGAGCTCTGACGCGCCGACCGAGCAGCTGCTGCTGCACGCGAAAAACTCCAACGTCTCTCGCAACAAGTTCAAAATCTTGCGACGAGCTGCTGCTGCTTGTAAAATTCATTGCTTCTTGCCTGATGGACGTTCTTTTTACCTCGATGCAATACAATTTTTCTATACGTTTCGGCGTCAATTATTCCTCGGATATATTTAGAATGAGTCCTGATATGTTTATGATTAAGAGCAAAAAAAAAATACAGTCAATTTTGAAAATTTTTTCTCACCAGCGCGTCTTGTATTCATTTTTTTTTTTTCGTTTATGTCCGCCTGCGCGACTCGTATTATAATACTCGCACACACAGAGAGAGACACGCACTTATATATTCGCCGCTATTTTTGACTGTGCGCGCGCTCGTGTTTTTCGCCCGTCGTCGTTCTCGCGAAGGCCTCCTCTCTCGCGAGTTTGCATATATATATATACACACACAAGCGCTCTCTCTCTCACGACCGCGCGTATCTTCTCTCGACCGTATATGCAGATAGACACACTTGTCTCCCTCGGCGCGCAACCTAACCCCAAAGAAGCATGCGCTGGTCCCGGAAAAGCGGCGAGAAAAATCAAAGATCGTGGGAGAAAAAAATAATCGCAATAAAGTTTGTTTAGCGAGGCGAAGCGACGTCGGTAGTTTTCCGCGCCGGCGCTGCAAAAATCGTTGGCGCGCTCGGCCGGGAGCTTAGGCTGCGCGAGCTGTGGTCCCGACGTTGGCGCAGGCTGCCGTACCTGTGGCTCCGCAGCCCGGCGAGAGAGTCGAGCGGTGCGGCTCTCTGCGCGCGAGCCAACCGAGTATGCTGCTGCTGCTGCTCTGCTGCGAGGCTCTGCCCATTTATTTTTGAATAGTTTAACGGCTGGATTTTATTTATTATTGCGGCGCGCCGGCTGAAAAGTTTATGGGGATTTTTTTTTTTTTCTTTTTCCACTGCGGCCGGAGACGATGATTTTTGCGGACAGGCTTTGACGGATTACCGGCGAGCTGGGAGGACGGATTGATTGGGAGAGATATTTATATTGATTCGAGGCTGTTTTGTTGCTAGTTTCAATGATTGAGGCTGGACTCGGGTTTTTTATTCTCGAGGATAATCGATGTTGGTTTTTTCATTTTTGCTGACTGCGCTTTAACTGAAAATTTCGCTTTTATCGCGACCTTTCGAT
Source organism: Cecidostiba fungosa (assembly GCA_900474305.1). Lineage (NCBI taxonomy): Eukaryota > Metazoa > Arthropoda > Insecta > Hymenoptera > Pteromalidae > Cecidostiba > Cecidostiba fungosa. Next base: position 3,155 of record UCOJ01000498.1, on the reverse strand, counting down.
GCGTGATTCAAAGCGCACTTCTTCGAATCTTATTCCGGTTATCGATAAACAAAGCCGACGCGCATGACACCGGCAATCGTTTCTATACATAACTTGAATTTTTCAAAAAGCGAAAGTCCGCCAATTTCCAAACGTTTGCAACAAAAGATTTTGATAAATTTCAACGTCCTCGAGCTCTCTCGCTGAGTCACATTAATGTAGGTCTGCTGAAACCGCCTGCTGACGGTACAGGTTTACATGTATACACAATGTTGCTATTTTTTTGCGATAAAAAAAGCTGAAGGCGCGCTCACGGCGTGTTTTATATTATTTTTCATCAGTTTGTTGGAAATGTTCAATGAGTGAAAAATATCACGCAACCTCCCTGTGAACTGAACTTTTTAAAACGAAGTAGGTGCAGACTATCTGGAATTTCATTCATTTCATTTTTGTCTTCGTTACTAGACAGTATTGGATAAATTGATAATATCGACTTATTGAATATACACGTAATACGGACACATGGCGACTTTTTCTGACGAAACAGTTTATCTTAATTTTGTTTATCGCAGAGGGTAAATGTAACGACAATCATTATCGTGAGCTACAGATTTTGATCTGATCGCACGTATACTTCAAAAAAGAAGTCAATATAGGCGAACATCTATATTTCTATATACGCGGGTCTCGAGAAAGTTTATGCAACTTGAGCTAGATGGCAGTTTATGTTGCGATTATTGAAACTCGTCAAGGTAATTTCGTTGCCGAGCGAAAATTAAAAAAAAAAAAAAATACTTGTCGAAACGTTTGTTTGAAATTTTGGAAAAACTTATCCCTGCAAACCTCTTGACTCCGCGACAATATCCCTATCTCTGCAGTGTGTATTTTTCAAAAATTCCAGTCGCTTAATTGCCGCGCAATTTTTCCTCAATTCTTTCGGCAAAAGAAGCGCCCGGGAATAGGTCGACAGAGAGTCAAATAGGACACAGAGTATGAGCGCGGTAGCCGGTAATACGCCGTGTAATTACTACGTAGTGCATTTGATGCGCTCCGCGAAAGAGAGACGGACTGCGTGTGTATGAGGGAATATCGGCGAGAGAGACAAAGAGCGAGAAAATGAGGTAGCTCGCGACTGAATCGGATTAACGCAAATAAATGTTGCGTTGTCCCGCTTTTTCCAAGCACTTTGATGTTGGATTTTCTAAAGTTCGAACAAAGCCCGCGAAATTCAAAAGCAAAATATACTTTGCTCCATATTATATTAGGAATTAATAAACACGAGGGTCGCGTACATTCCACTGCATCCGTTTGCGCGCAAGTAGCCACGACCACGTGCTCTCCAAGAAAGCCACGTGCTTTCAACCCCGCACTTTCCATCTTGCGGCCGGCGCTGTGTTGTCTATAGCTATATAGTTATATATACACACGCGAAACTTGGAATCGGCCGCGCGCTTCCCCGATGCGATAACGTATTCCCGCGAACCGGTGTATAGCTGATCGAGTGGCTTCTCCCCACCCCCTCTCTCTCTCTCTCTCTCTTTGAGCATAAATCCCTTCCCGCGCACACGCCAACTTTCCATCGTTCTCGGGCCGTGTGCTGTGTATGTGTGTGTATATACTGTTGCTGTACATCAGCTGTACTTTCTCGCTCACGACGCCGGAAGACACACGTGTTTTTCTGCTGCAGTGGGATGCTTGTTGCTGCGCTTTTATTTGGATTTAAAGGGATGGCGAATCGTTTGCGAATTTTTGTACACAATGCAAAGGATCAAAGTTTTAATTAAGCTTTGAAAAAATTGCGGGGAAAGAATTTTCAAGTATTCGAGACGACGTATTAAATTATGCAGGTATATAATACGCTGTGTTACTTCACACGGCGAACTATATAACGAGTGCATGCAAATAACTTTCTTAATATGATTAACTTGTGTTAAATTTCAAATAAGCTATTATTAACGAGAGCCAATGCTATCTCTCTCTCTCGACTTATATATTTATTATTAAAATCTCGCGGCGTTGATTCATTCAAACTCGATTTAGCATTGAATTCTCGCACCTGAAAATATCGGCGATAACGACTCGCTTCAAAACGATCGGTATTTAAAACAGAACGCCCTAAATGCACATAATAGACGAATGCAAATAAACGGCGGGTCTTAAATAATCGCGGGTATCATAAGAAATCAAAGTAACCGCATGAAAGTATATACAGTAAAGCAAAACAAACACGATGCGATCAATCTCGAAATCAGCTGATTCCGGTATCCATTCAGGTCACAGAGCGACGTGTATATATCTATACGCGTTTCCCAGCTGAAAAGAAGCCATCACGGCGGATCGGCTTAATCGGGCGGCCTTCGCATCGGGAAACCCGAGCGCCGGCTTCTATGAGCTCACCTATATATCCCTATATATATACCTATAGCTTCAAAACACACGTATACACGCGGTCACTGCCGCGAATTTTCCGTCTTGGTGCGCGCGCGCTTGCGAGGCGCGGCCTTGGACTAGAGCGTTGCACGTAGCAGTAGCCGGGGATCATCGTGTGTCGCGGCTCGTTATGCAAGCGCCAAGTTTACAAACCTCGCAATTAACTCGCCGCCGGCGCTTTAATCGCTTTAAGTGGCCACTCACCTTCCCTACCACTCTTTTCGTCGCTCCTCTACTATATTACACCGCACAGTATATACGTTTAGCTCTCTTTTGTATCCCTCTCTCGTCTAACACTTATCTCGTTAAACGCGATAATTGTTCATGTTTGTCTTTTGGGATTCGAAGAGGATCGTCTCATATACAGGCGCATTGATGTTATAGTCGTCGCACGTGGATCGCGCGAGGCAGATAATTCACACACGCGCTTTTTTATTATTGTTATACGAGCGCTTTCTTCTCGCTCTCCGGTGTGTGTATGTACCTATAGCTGTGTTATGTAAATTCCGATATGATATACTCTCTAAAAGTACAAGAGTGAAAAATCACTCTAATAGAGTCATATATCACTCTTTCGACTAGACAAAATTGAGCCAGTCGGACTAGAGTGAAAAGCGACCCTTTGCAGGAGTGATTCATGTCACTCAAAGCTTAAGAGTGATGACATAACTCAAATTTATGAGTGATATGACAAATGCTACAAACCTAACCTAAAAATAATTAAAACTATATAATCATCATTATAC